>PVJH01027612.1:0-28431 GCA_004026705.1 Nesogale talazaci | reverse complement strand
CTCCCATGATTCATATCACCATGGTCCATTCTTTTTGTGAGAGCATTTCCTCTTCAGACACATTTTGAATGATTTCTGGCTGGAAGGACCCATTCTCTGCCACTGACTCCTACAATGTTCTTTTTGTAGCATTCCGTATCTGACAATGTTTCAAAAGTATGAATAAAGTTTTCAGTGGTTACTTCCTTCAAAGTGGGCATCTGATTCCATCTTTGCAGTCTATTCTTAGTCTGGAAGCTTTGCTGAAACTTGTCTACTTTGGATGACCCTGCTGGTATCTGATATACCAGTGACATAGCTTTTAGCATCACAGCGACACACAGCCACCACTATAGAACAAAGTGATGGATAAGGGTGGCAATACACGGTAGTTTCAATACTCTTCACCAAAACCATCATTCAAATGCTTCAATTTTCTCAGGTCTTCCTTATTCAACATTCAACTTTCATATGCATATGAGACCATTGAAATGCCTTGTCTTTGGTCAGGCACACCTAAGTCACCAAAGCAACCCCCTAGTTTGTCAACACTTCAAAACAGTCTTGTGCAGCAGATGTACCTAATGTAATGCACTGTCTGACTCATGATTTGCTTGACTGCTACTTCTATGAACATTGTGGATCCAAGCAAGAAGAAATCCTTAACAAGTTCAATCTTTTATTGATCATGGTGTTACTGCTTGTTCAGTGGGATAGTTTTCTTTTTTTTTCTTTTCTTTTTTTCTTTTTTTTTTTTTGTGACATCACTGCCCTGGTGGGAATAGGAAGCCCAGTCTTGCTCCTGGAGAACTGCTGCTGGATTTTAACTGTCAACCCTGTGAGCTGCAGTTCTGCACACAACCACTATGCCACTAGGATTCAGCCAGAATAGTTTTCTTTCTTTCTTTTTTATTTATTTATTTAATTAATTAATTAAAATCATTTTATTAGGGGCTCGTACATCATTTTTCAAATACATAAATAAACATACTGCGGCAAGCACCCTTGCACGTCCACTGCCATCATCATTCTCCAAACATCTGCCCTTTCCTCCAGCCCCTGGTGTCAGTTCCTCCAACCCCTCCCCTGTTCCCCTGCTCTCCCTCCCCCATCAACCCTCAATACCTTATAAATTATTATTATTCTGTCATATCTTACCCTGCCTGACACCTCCCTCAGCCCACTCCCCCATGCCCATCCTCCAGACAGATCATATGTAGATCCTTGCAGTTGGTTATGTCTCTCTACCCTACCTTCTCTCCACCCATCCAGTAGTTCCAATCTAACCACCAGCCGGAGGGGGCTCATCCATCCTGATTTCCCCATATCTCCAGTCCCCCTCGGAATAGTTTTCAAAAAAAAGAAACAGGAATTGCAATCTAAAATTCAACCTGATTAACTCAAAATTTAATATATGACAATGAACTAAAAAATGGATTGCTGGAAAAAAAAAAAGGATGGCTGATCTAAATGTCAATGTTAAACTATAAAACCTTTAGGAAAAAAAAAACAGGAGAAATTACCTGGGAGCTAGGACTTCACAAACAGTTTTTAGACATGATTTCAAAAGTCATTCATAAACTTAAACACGAAAAAGTGAATTTCCAAAGAATTCAAATCTTTTGCTCTGTGAATCACCCTGAAAAGAGGAAGAAAGGGCAAGTCAAAGACAGAAGAAAATACTTGTAAAGGATTATGTCTGATCTGTGAGGGTGACCCAGGATTGAGCAGTGCTTTCCTTTATTGTATAGTGAGCCAGAACCCGCTTGATGGCATATAAGAACACAAGACACCTGCTCAAGGACTCATATCTAGAATATATAGAGTTCTTAAAACTTCATAGTGAAGAAGACATGTAAATGCATGAGGCACATAAGGCATTTCACTGTTGGGGACACACAGACAGCAAATAATCATAGGAAAGACTGTTTCATGGGAAATGCAAATTAAGATCCTTATAAGATAACATTCCAAGATAAACTCCCTGTCATCCAGGTAAGCATGACACATAGCAAGCCTATAGGACAGAGAAGAACTGTTCCTGCGGGTTTCAGAGACGATAGCTCTTTACTGGAGTAAAAGGCCTTTTTTTCCCTCCAGAGAAGAGGTTGGTGGTTTTGAACTGCTAACCTTGAGATTAGCAGTCCAATGCATAGCCCACACCACCACCAGTGTTCCTGGAAGCTATTACGACTTATGCATTCTTTTAACTCAGCTTTAAAAATAATGATGACTAATGATAATTTATAAATACTCAAGGGTTCATGAGGGTTGTAGAGTGGGGGAGGAAGGGAAAAAAAAATGAGGAGCTGATACCAACGGCTCAAGTAGAAAGAGAATGCTTTGAAAATGAGGATGGCAACATACATACAAATGTGTTTGATACACTTGATGAAGGATTGTTATAAGAGCTGCAAAAGGCCCCAATAAAATGACTAACATAAAATAAAATGATGACAATGGCATATACTGGCAAAAATATAGAGGAAACGGATTTCTTCTACACTGCTGATGGCAATTTAAAATGGGCCAGTTACAGTAGAAAAAGTTTGGCGGTTTAAAAAAAAAAAAGAAACACATACCATATGACCCAGCAATCACACTCCTGGGTATTTAACTCAGGCAAATTAAAATTTACGTCACGCAAAAACTAAACATGATTGTTTAGAACAGTTTAATTTGTAAAAACCCAAGCCAGAAAGCAATCGAAATGCCCTGTAATAGGTGAATGGTTAGAATAGTACTCAATAACAATAACGCACCAACGACTGATGCACGCAACAACTTGGATGAAATTTGACAGCATAATACTGAGTGACGGGCTGAGCCCCGGTGGCGTAGTGGTTGTGCACGGGACTGCGGCCCACTGGGATGGAGGTTCTATTCCAGCAGTGGGGCTGGGCCTCCTACTCCCACCACTGGAGAGCAGTGATGCCCCAAAACAAAACAAAACAAAAAAAACCCAAAAGCAGAATACTGAGTGAAATGAGCCAATTTCAAAAACTGCTAGGTTAGGCTGAGCCCTGGTGGAGTAATGGTTGTGTGCGGGACTGCGGCCCACAGGGCTGACGGTTCAAATCCAGCAGAAGCTCTCCAGGAGCAAGGTTGGGCTTCCTACTTCCACCGTGGTAGTGATGCCACAAAAACCAAAACCAAACAAACAAAAACCCCTGATAGACTATATGAGAGAATACAATCATCTTGTAATACCAAAGTACAAAAATGGTTTCAAAAAAACCTTACCAGCCTAAAAAAAAAAAAGTAAAAAAAATGGATGAGCCCCCGGTGGCGTAGTGCTTGTGCGTGGGACTGCGGCCCACTGGGATGGAGGTTCAATTCCCGCTCACAGGAGCAAAGGCTGGGCCTCCTACTCCCACCACCAGGACAGTGATGCCTTAAAAAAAAAAAAGTAAAAAAAGCTTACCAGGAGTTAGCCAGATCTACCGCTAAAGGAATAGTTCTATGTATTGATTGAAGTAATGGTGAAGTAAAATGACAAAGAATGACACAAACCTGTTTTAACAGTCAATTTCCTGGTTTTAAAATTGTTTTAGAGTGAGGTAGGGAATAACCAATGAGAGAATGGATGAAGGATATATAAGACCTCTCTGTATTAGTCTGTGAATCTATTTATGTATGTAACTATTTTAAAATGAAAAGGCTACTTGAAATTGTTTTTCAAAGCTATGTCTTCACCTTTTCCTGAGCTTGTTTTCTATGCTTTTTCTGTGCATTACCTCTTGGGCTTTCTCACTTTTCTTTTTGGTCTTCCTTCCCCTTTATCTGTTCAGTTTTCTCATAATTGGCCAGAATGCAGAGTCAAGTCATTCTCCATTTCTCTAGTGCGTCGGTTTTTTAAAAAGAAGGCTAAGTTTTAAATAAAGGTATATGCTTTGTTTTAAAAATAAGAATGCCTATGGACTGAGCCCCGGTGGCGTAGTGGTTGTGCGCGGGACTGTGGCCCACTGGGACGGAGGTTCAATTCCAGCAGTGGGGCTGGGCCTCCTAGTCCCACCACCGAGAGCAGTGATGCCCCCCCCCCAAAAAAAACAAAATAAGAATGCTTCATTTAAAAAAAATCCCTTAAAAAGAAAAACCCACAAGTTAATGTTTTTATTTTAAATGAGCTACACAGTTAATCATGGTTCTCAAGATCAGTAGCCCATGAAACACGCATATTTTTGACACTTGTCCCAGAAGACATTCCCTGCTTCATGTGTTCTGAACACAAATATATTCTTGATGATCTATGTGTTTTGATTATACATTCAAGATTTACTGAGGAAACAGCAATATCAAGTATGTCTGCTCTGCTAGTTTTTCATATAAACCCACATGTCAAAAATATAGTCCTTTGCCAGGTCATGTGTCCAGATTTTTCGTTTGGAAAATATGATCATTACAACTACCAAACATCAAACTGGATACCGTCCTGTCCTGAGGGCTTGCAGACGGAACCTGGTATTGCTTTGGGAAAGCACTATTCTGAGCCCTTTGAAAAAAATTACAAGTTGCAGGTGTTTCAATTTTCAAGTATTTTCTTTTGGTCTTTTAATGGTCATTGTGAATAAATAACCAGTGCTACCAACGAACCAACTAAAGAGCGCTGGTGCCACCATGTTTAAGCATCGTGGCCACTAACCCAAAGTTCAGCTTTTGGAACCCCAGACACTGATGAAGCCCAGATGCTTCAATATAATCTGCAGCACTGGCACTTCTGCTCTGTCCTGTGGTGTCATTATGAGTGGGATCTTCACACTCATAATGGGTTTCTGGTTGTTTGTTTTTTAGGGGTGGGGTGGGGGGTTTGCTAAGAAACTTTAGAAGTTTTGCTGATTCGTGAAGTTATAGGTAGTTTTGCATGTCTTCCCTCTCATCCATTTTCTTTCTTACATTTTCCAACCAGAACGCTCACCCCCCCGCCCCCGCTTCTAACTTCCAAAATGACAAAATGAAGCAAGTGCAAACCCTTTTCCCTTAAATCGCGGTTGCAGCAACTAGGGCACGAAGGAAGTGCGTCCCTTGCGGTGACCCGTACTTTCATCCTGGCGTTTGCCCGCAGCAAGATGGCGGCAGTCTCAATGTCAGTGGCGCTGAAGCAAACCTTGTGGGGCGGCAGGGGAGCTACTGTCGCTGCCCTTCCCGTTCCCAGGATTCCGACCAGGTAACGGAATTGTCACACTTTGGGCCACATCTTTTCGGGTCCCTTGTCTTTTGCGGGGGGTTCTGCTGGCAGCTCCTCGGAGGCCTCGGGGAAGCGTCCCCGGCGTCCCTTTCCTCGGGAGAGGAGCTGCGATGGGGCCGGGGGTGGGGGATGGGGGGCGGCCCCGCGAGGGCCGGCGTGCAGGCGAGCCGGGGGGAAAGGAGCTTTGGCTGCTTGGGGGCCTGTGGTCTGGGCGGAGGGAGACGCCGGTGCCGAGCGGCGAGCGGAGCTACCCCCCTCCCCCCCGCTCCCGAAAGGGGCGGAGCCTCCGCGCTCCTCTCCCGGCGCACCTCCCTCCATCTTCTCACCTGGTCGCCTCCCACGTCCCTTCTCTGGCGGTCAAGGGTTTTGGTGACACTCACTGATTTCCGTGATCGGGCCGGAGAGACTGTTTTCTTCATCAGTCAGCCTGGGAGGAGAGGTGGTTGGTCCCGTCACGCAGTGTTAGTGAGAAAGGTCACAGCTAAAAGTCACAGAAGGTCAGTTTGAAGACTAATTCTGGGAGGCTTCCTGGCGACTCTTCCATGCCCGCCTCTTCCCCAGGCAGGGAGTCGCGTTGATTTTTGTCTTGCAGCATATTTTGTGATGGTGACTTTTTTTCAAAGTGCATTTTCCCTCCATGTCCACATTTTCTCCAGTAACACCGACAGCAGGCCCCCCCCCCCCCACACACACACCCAGCATTTTCTTTTCCAAATGGTTATTTTATCAGATTGTTGGAACATTAAATTTATTGTTGTTCCCAATCCAAAATAGTTACCTAGGCCCCGGCATTTTTATCTATTAAACACTAGGTTTATCGTGTTACTTTCACGACCTGTTGGTGTAATTGGAGTGTATTGCGTGTCCACTGCACATTCTGGGAACGCTATTAAGTGCTTGGATAAAAACGAAAAGGCGGGTTAGAGAAATATAAAGGAGGTAGGTAGCAGGAAGGGGATGTGATTAAATATTGTAAAGTGAGTATTAGCAATTGCTAATTAATTTTGTGTTATAGTAAATAGGCTAAGGGAATTCTGATAGAATCAAGAGTTGAAGAGAAAGATTGCTTTTGCTAGGTCGGTTTGAAGGTTTGAAATCGTGGGTGTTGGATGGAGAAAGAACGTTGTATTAGTAATTCGTGAAAGGCTTGATGGTGATGGGTAGTGAACGATGTATGAGAGAATAGAATCGCATGTAATATTCACATAGAGGTGTTAAGATTGGAGAAAGGTAAATCCTAAGATTATAGGAAACTGTATGTGGGAAACTTGAAGGAGAACTTTGTTGTAATATAACATACCCCATTGATTAACTTAGTGCTAGAAAATAAGGAATGACTCAAGTTAAGCATAATACATTGATTTGCCCACATCCAGGGCTGCTTAAATGTTTTTCACTCATAATTCCTTTTTTTTTTGGGGGGGGGGGCATGACTGCCCTTGGTGGTCGTGGGAGGTACTCAGCGCTGCTCCTGAGAGCCACTGCTGGATTTGAACCGCCAAGCCCGCGGCTCGCAGTCCCGCACTCAACCACTTACACCACCGGGCTCAACCCTGTAATTCCTTTTCTGTTGAGAAACTTACCACACAGGGAAGCACTGCCAGAAATACCTCTGATTTATTTTGTATTTTATTTTGAATTGATGTTTTTGGTCTTTGTATGTCCTGAAAGCTTTTACTGTTTTTGTAGGCCCCATATTCAATTTCACAATCCCTTATGGGCTTGCAACCCACAATTTCAGATGCTTTGCTCTATACCACCATTTTGTTGTTTTTTCACCCAAAGTGCCAGACAGGGAAATTTTGTAATCCCTCTAATAATATTTCCTTAAGATACTCTCTTTTTCATGGTTTGATGATGGAAAGGACCTGAAGTTGAGTGGAAAGACTCGATTAACGAGTAATCAGCATCCCAAATCCATGTTAGTATAGAGCCTAGAAAAACTTTTGCAAATGTTGTAATGGGTCACTTAAGGGGTAAAAGGATGGAGAGTGGAACCAATAAGACACGTGGTCAGAAATAATGTGAGGGACAAATAGAAAATCGAAGCAAGTTATCAGTAGAGGACAGGAAGCAGTTAGCTTTTTGTTGACTTCCATATAGCCAGACTCAGGGCCCTGCTGGTGTAGTGGTTACACATTGGGCTGTTAACCACAAGGTCAGCAGTTCACAACGATCAACCACTCTGCAGGAGAAAGATGGGCTTTCTACTCAAGTCCTGGGAATTCACAGGGTTCCTATTAGGATCAACTCAATTGGCCATGAGGGCTTTTGTGTGTGTATGGGGGACGGTGTGTGTGTCCCGCGGGGCGGTGTCACCAATACTATAAAACTCACTGCCATTGAGTTGATACCAACTCAAAGCGTCCCTGTGCTACATAAGTAAGAAAAACTCCAGGATATATACACATAAGGAAGAGCATTACATATTTAAATAATGTGGAAGGTGGGAGGTCCTCACAACCAAACTCATTTCTATTAAGACAATTCTGACTCATTGTGACCTTACAGGACAAAGTAGACTGCCCCTGTGGGTTTCCAAGACTGTGACTCTTATGGGCACGGGAGACTCCATCTTTCTACCATGTTAAGACTACAAACTTTTCGGTTAACAGCCCAACATAGAACCCACTATTTCACCAAAGCTCCTTCCGCAGAAGGTGCTAATGACTAAAGGGAAGTTTCTTTAGGTCCTCATTGTGAGGCCTACTGATATTCCCTATTTCTGCCTTTTTTTTCTGTTGCTCAAGTTCCTTTTTCAGCACCAAGTAAGTCAGTGTGAAATTATGAGTCCTCAAGGATCTCCAATGAGAGAGGTCCTTAGTTTGACGGAAGTTCTTTATATATTTCACCTTGATGGAAAACTTAACTCATTCCATATTTGATCATCATTTAGAATGTTTGAGATTAGTGAATCCATTTTGATATTAAAATGAAAACAAATTGTTGGGTGAGGGAAGTTTCTTTTCTTTTTTTTTTTTGATTTGCCATGCTGTGCGATGGGTATATCCCAGTCTGAGGACTCATTCAGTCCAGATCTCGGAATGAAAATAACTCAGAGCAAAGCAGAAGCTGGTCCTTGATGGTTATAGAACTCAGCCAAAATCCACACCTACTGTCAAGTCATTTCTCACTCATAGAAACCCAATACAGGGTTTCTGGGCCTTTGTAAATCTTTATGAGCGCAGATAGCCTTATCTTTTGTGTGCAGAGTGGCTGGTGGATTTGAACTAGCAAGCTTGCCATTACCAATCTAGTGCTTCCTTGGGCTTATTTAGTTTTAAAAAAGGGAGTGAGAGGTAAATCTTTGATTTAAACCACAAAGGTACTTGCTTTGTTGGTTATCTCAGCCTTGACTACCTTTCTGACCCTTTACCACACACAAATAAGCAAATACATATTTAGGGATGAGTGGGTGTGAAGGAAAGCAGGAAGCCATTTGCTGTATTTCTTTTTTTTTCTCTCCCACATCCTGCCCCTGCTGTATTTCTTTGAATAATAGCCTCCCCAGTGAAAGCCAAGTAAGTAGTTCCTAAATTATACAAATGTGTGACTAATGCATCTATAATACATTCTTTTGTAATTATTTGCTATGGTCTGAGTTTTGGATATTGTGTTAGAACATTTCTGGATTGAAGATATGTATCATACTTCTTGACCAGTGCCCTGACTTCCCTTTGTATTTAAATTAACAAAAGAAAGAAAGAAGGAAGTAAACTAAACTCCTTTGGGATAGGGTATACATGGAACATGAGAACTTTTTTGGAATAAGAACCAACTAAATTTTTTAATTGCTTTCTGCAAATTACTTTGCGAAGGTTTTAAAAGTTAGTAATACATAAATTTCACTGGAGAAAATGGAGTGACTTGGTTTCTGTGTAGCATCTGTTAGGAGAAGCCTGTGTTTTGAGGTTGGTTGAAGGCAGAATAAGACAATTTCAAATGGAAAAGATTCAAAAATTGCTTGTATCGCTTAGTAAACGTTGAGAATCATTTTTTATGACTAGCCTGAGTGCAAAGTAATAGCAGCTTACATTTATTTCAAGTTTCCATGAAGTGTGTCCGCCACTCAGTCAAGGATTTGTATTTCTTTGACCTGTGTTGTTCTTATTTTCTTTATTCAAAAGAGGATGCTGAGATATAGAAGTGAAATTACTCGTTTACATACTAGTAGTGTGAATGTGTGATGCATAGGAATATGTTGACTTTTGTTAGGAGCTTTTATTATGTTAGATAAAAGACATTATAACCTGAGTGTCTTCTATTTTTTCTTCTTTTTGTATGTCCTATTTCAAAATGTCTGATGATCTTATCTTTACTTTCACTAAACTGTTCCTTTTGTACAGTGAGTGTTGCCAAGTGAGAAATTAGGTCTTTTCCCTCTCTTTTCCTAAAATGTGTAGTTATTTTTTTGTGAAGGATTTCCTGTAGGTGACTTGACTATCTTACTCAAAGTGGATACAATATATGTAAGCAGGGGATATTAAACATATATTTTTTTTCTTTTTCTTTAGTGATTATAAGAAAAATCAATTACTGTATTTTACTACCTTTCAAAACTTAGAGTATGTTCAGTGCTCTCTGACTTCTTTTACTTGCTTTTTGCCAGTGTTTTGTATCCTTTCTTGACTGGTCTGCTTCCATTTAATAATTTCACCACAACTTTTCATTTATTATGGCCTTGAATATCAAGGAACTAAACCTGATAGAATTTTTTGTAACATAAAATAGGCTTAATGGACTTCTGATGATGTCCAATGCTTACTTTGTTATGATTAAAGCCTTGAACTCTTTTAGGGTTGACTGATAATTACACTTCATACATGAGGTCTGATTATAACTTTGCGTTTTTAGTCTGCAGGGGCCACATACCCTGATGGAGCCCTGCTGTACCTGAATCATGCGGTGGCCATATTCTTCTTAAGCTTTTCATCTAACTATTTGGATAGTCTAGCAAACTATCTTAAGCCTTTGGTCCTTTACAGATGTGAGAGCAATTTAGAAACGTCTCCAAGTTATGTTCTCTAACCTACTGTTGAGTACATCAAGGAGTAACTACAACTGCTTATTGTTTAAGGCTAGTTATTTGCCACATTGTAACCATTTCTTCTTGCCTTGGCATCCTAGATTCAGTTTTAACTTTATGGGGGGGATAGCCCAGTTCAGTGGTTCATAAATCCTTTTTGTGCATCAAAATCACCTGTTGTGTTCAAATTCAGATGCCTTGGCTCCAACCTGTACTTACTGGTTCAGTAACTTTTTTAGGGTTTAGCTCTGTGGTGATTTCATCAAGGGCTGAAAACAACAAACTTATTTTTTTTTAATAAATAGTTTCCATATTATATCTTGAAAGACTTCAAAAATCTATTTTTTTTCCTTGGGAAACATTGGGGGAGATTTCCAGAAACAAACAAAATGCTCCCCTTCTTGCATATTTTCTTAATCTAACTTAAGACTTCAGCTTTTCACTCATGTATTTTATAGAAGCTTTTTCTTGGAGAAACTTGCCTTGCAGGCAAAGCAGGTATTTTGATAATTTTGGAGAAAACTGGCCATGTTACTCCCTCTCTAGAGACTCTTGTTCTTCCTTTTGGAAGGTCTCAGGTTTAATATAGCACAGCTGTTGAACTCTGCCCTTCAAAGTTTTAAGAAAGTGTTTTATCCTTTAAGATGGAAATGCCTTTTTTTTTTTTTTTTGAGAGGTGGTCTTTGGCTGGATGTACTTCTCTAACAAAGTTTTGTACTTCTCTAGAGTTCTTTTTTTCAATGATTTCTTAGAATTGTTTCAGATCTTCAGAGCTACTCTCCGAGTGAAGATCTGGCTGCTTTTGTAATATGGTTGGCTATGTCCTAAACAAAGCTAGATAAAGAGTTTATTTCTTTGTGTTTTCTAGCACTCAAAAATATGTTCTTTCCTTTATTCAGCCACTCCACACGTAAGTAAATGGTCCTTGAATAGGGCTTACTAGACAAAAGATTCTGTTCTAGATGCCTGTTCAGCAAACCATATGCTTCTCCTAAAAATGTCAGTCTGTCTTGATGAGCTTTAAAGTGAATACAGATGTTTTGGCTCTTTTCAGGACTACCACTCTTTGTGTGGAAAGAGCACTTCTTTTTTAAGAGATTTCTTCAATATACTTATGAAATTTATATTTTATAACTTGTCTTTTAAGTATAATGAAATTATACTTAATTAGCCATTAATAATATGAATTTAAGAAATTCATTTTAGCATCACTAGTGCAAATGAGATTTGGAGAAATGAAATAGAACTCTTAATGTGGCTCTTATTAAGCTTTTGCATTATATAGCCTTTAGAATTTCTTGGAACACAGAATCTTTATAATGCTTAGTTGTGTGTAAGGAAACGTAGTTATTTTGGTAGGAAAGAGTATCTTTTTAGATATTTAGTGCCTTTTACCCAGGTGATTAAATCTTATAGTTCATAGGTTCATGTAATGTTTGAGTTGAAAGGAAACTTGGATCAACCAATTCAACCCTTTATTTAAAGCAGGAATCTCTAAAACTTTCTGCTTCTTGATTACTTGATTGCTGAGGGAGATACAGTGAATTTCTGGAAGCATTGAAATCGCTATGCACTTTCAGACTAACCAGTAAATGATACTTCCTTGCAGTGTTCTATAGAGCAGGTCTTTACTCTAATGCACTTGTCAGACCTTCAGATAATTGTAAATATTTTTCTTCACTTATTCTCCTTCTAAGTCTGCAGTCCAGGCTTAGTATCTCCAATATATTTGCTCTTCATTAACGGCCAGATTTTCTGATGTTTTACTATCTCATGATACTCCCCAGACTCCATTACACTCACTATCTTTATCACTGTCTTTAATTCAGGTGTTTATTGTGTATTTAATAAAATGAGGTTATGAGTGGTGATGGCTTGGTGAACTGAGACAGAACTAAAGATGAAGTGAATTCTAGATTGCATTTTTTAAAATTCCGTTTGTAGAATGACCATACAAGGAAATTCCCTATTCTTTTTTGTTTACGGTTCTTAGAATTTTAGCCCTTGTATGTACTTGTTAATGAGTCTTCCTCCAATATCGATGCCATATTCCTTTTCATATAATCCAGCTAATAACATATTTATTAAACAGCATCATAACCAAAGTATAGAATATTTCCATCACCTTCCAAGACTCACGTTACCTTCTCTCTTTCCATGAATATCCCTGGTAGTTGTTACCTGTTTTATATCATTATCGTTTTGTTATTTTGAGTCTGTAATCTACTACTTGGATATAGTATGGAGCCTTTTGAAATTGCTTCTTTGACTCAGTAGAATATCTTTGAGATTTATTGAGCTGTTAAATATATGGATAGTTTATTTTTATTGCTGTGTATATTCCTTAGGATGTGCTAATCTACATACCCATTAGAAGATATTTGGATTGTTCCCAGTTTTTGGCAATATAAGTAGAGCTACTGTGAACATTTGTGTATATGATTTTTGTACATATGAAGTTACATCTCTAGAGTAAATATCTGGAAAAGACGAAATATTTTACTGAAATATTTGAAAATTTGTTAAAAAACAAAATGGAAGGACACACTCAGCATATTTTAACCTAAAAGAACCAAAGGAAAAAAAATCAAGCCTTGAACATTCTTGTAAGATTCTATGGACAAAATAGTGAACAATGCAGGAGGCATCAAAAGAAGATGAAAAGAATACATAGAAATAAACTTTACCAAAAAGAGCTATCCGTGATTCAACTATTGCAAGAGGTAACATAAGATTAAGAGCCCACAGTATTAAAGGAAGAGGTCCAAACAGCACTGAAAGCACTAGCCCCAAACAAGACTCCAGGAATTGACAGAACACCAACTGGAGAGTTTCAACAAGCTGATGAAGCATGGGAAACACAGAGTCATCTATGGAAAATAATTTGGTAGGCAGTGGTTTGGGCCAAATGATTGTAAGAAATCCATTTTTGTACCCATTCCAAAGAAAGGTGACCCAACAGAATGCCCAAATTATAGAATAATGTCATTGATGTTACATGCAAGTAAAATTTTGCTGAAAATCATTCAACAGTAATTGTAGTTCATTGACAGGGAGCTCCCAGAGGCTCAGGCTAGATTCAGAAGAGAATGTGGAATTAGTGATGCCATTGCTCTTGTCAGATGGATCTTGTCTCCAAGCAGAGAATACCAGAAAGGTGTTTATTTGTGTCTTATTTACTATGCCAAACCATTTGCGTGTGTGGGTCATAACAAGTTATGGATAATCTTGAGAAAAATTGGATTCTAGAATACTTTATTGGGCTCATTCAGAATCTGCATGGATCAAGAGGCAGTTTTACAAACAAAATAAGGGAACACTGCCTCGTTTAAAATGAGGAAAATTGCATCAAGGTTGTGTCCTGTCACCAGACTTACTCAGTGCATATGTTGAACAAATAATCAGAATCTAAATTATACGAAGAAATTATATGAAATTATATTCCTCAGGATTGGAGGAAGGTTTATTAATCTATGATGTGCAGATGACAATCTTTCTTGCTGAAAGTGAGTAGGAATTAAAGCACTTGCTGATGAAGATTAAGGACTGCAGCCTTCAGTATGTATTACAACCCAATATAAAGAAAGCCAAAATCCTCACAACTGGACCAATCGGTATCATCATTATAAATGGAGGGAAGATTGAAATTGTTAAGGCTTTTGTTTTGCTGGACGTATAATCAGTGCTAATGGAAGCAGCAATCAAAGATTAAAGACAAGTTGGATTAAGTTAATCTGCTGCATGTGACCTCTTTGAAGTACTGAAGAGAAGCGTATTTCTTTGAAAACTAAGGTGTGTGACCCAAGCCATCGTATTAGTCACATCATATACATATGAAAGTTGGATATTGTATAAGAAAGCAGAAGAGAGGCTGAGCCCCGGTGGCGTAGTGGTTGTGTGCGGGACTGCGGCCCACTGGGATGGAGGTTCAATTCCAGCTCCTCCTACTCCCACCACCTGAGGGGAGTGATGCCCCCCGCCCCCCCAAAAAAAGCAGAAAAATAAATGCATTTGAATTATGGTGCTGGTGAAGAATAGTGAAAGTATTGACTTTGGCTCATGGACTTTGGAAATGTTTTCAGGAGAGGCCAATCCCTGGAAAAGGGCATAACTTTTGGAAAAAGTGGTGAGGCAGCAAAAGGAAGACCCTCATCAAGATGGATTGACAAAGTGGCTGCCAGGATAGACTCAAATTTAAAAATAGTTGTGAGAAGGGCACAAGACTGGCCAGTGTTTAGTTCCATTGAACCAACTCAGAAGCACTCAAAAGAACAAAGTAGATACCTGAGGAAAGGGTAGACCATATGCTAAGAATGTGTTTAACTTTATGGGAAACTGTTACACTATCTTCTAGAATTGGTTTACTATTTTGTTTTCTTACAACAATTGACATTTTGTTAACACTAGTATTGTTCTTTTTTATTTTAGCAATTTTAATAGGTGTGTGAATGGTCTGTTTTTGCATGTATATTTTTAAACAACTTTTTTGAAATATATATACGGTAAATGAAATTACTTGGTATAGTTCTTCTATATGTAGTCTTTTATAACTTTCAACCAGCATGCAGATAAGACATATCGAACTCTTTAATTGAAGGATTCAGTAGTTTTGTCATTTAGAAGCTAAAGCAGAGGAATCCCATGACCATCAAAAATGAATCCAATTCTACCTTGCAAATCCAACTAGACCAGGGGAAATACACTGGAGCTGGAAACATGGGGAATTCAGGACAGATGATTCCTTCAGGACCAGCGGTGAGAGTGGCAATACCAAGAGGTTGGAAGTAAGGTGGAATAGAAAGGGGGAACCAATTGAAAGGATCTACATATGACTTCCTCCTTTGGGTATGGACAATAGAGAAGTGGGTGATGGGAGACATTGAACAGTGATATCTGATATGACAAAATAATAACAATTTGTAAATTACTAGGAGTTCATGGGGGAGGGGGAATAAGAATGGAGGGGGAATAGGAATGGAGGGGGAGCTGATACCGGGGACCTAAGTAGAAGGAGGATGTTTCGAGCATGATGATGGCAGCAAATGTGCAAATGTGGTCTGCATACAATTGATGTATGTATTGATCATGATGAGAGTTGTATGAGCCCCCAATAAAATGATTTATTAAAAAAATGAAGAGCCACTACAGAACACATAGAGGTCTCTATTTGAAGTGGCAGAGCCAACAGAGGCCGTAGTACCAAGACCATGAGACACAGTAACACTGATAACACAACATACAGCAGGCAGAGATCCAGGGACATATGGCTGAGAGGCTGTGGAGGGAGAAGTGCATGCTAACTTGGCTGAAAAGAGATGTTGCTGAGAACAAAAGGACTATATTCTTTTTTTTTTTTTTTGGCATCACTGCCCTCTGGTGGTCATGGGCGCTACCCAGTGCTGCTCCTGAGAGCCGCCACTGGATTTGAACTGCCAGGCTAGTGGGTCGTAGCCCCACACTCAACCACTTACGCCACCGGGGCTCAGCAGGACTACAACTTCCTAATTCTGACTTGTGGTAATCTGTTAGCTTCCATAATAAAAATCACTGATGCCCACTCACTGTGATCCTATAGGATAGGGTAGAACTGCACCTTTGAGTTTTTGAGACTGTTAACCCTTTATGGTAGCAAAAAGCTCCATCCTTCTCCCTATAATGTCTGCTTGTTTCAGTCCAACGTATGGACACCATGCCAACAGGGCTCCTGTAAAAACCTCCAGAAGTGTGAGATTTGAGTATGAGTTCTTTGTGCCCATTATAATGGGTTACCAAACTCAGGAAAGAGGGGTGTTGTGGAAGAGGAAGTTGGTGCCAACACTGAGTAGAGGCAGTTCCACTGTGACCTGTAGAAATCCTTCTTGGACAGATGTGGATGTAGATTCTCCTTTCCCCTGAGTAGCACTAGGAGGTCAGACAGGTGTTTCATGCCACTTACTCAATATACTGTAAAAGGTTCTCATGTAAAGTGTTCAAATAATGGATTTTCAGTATAACAACATAGTTGTACAACCATAACCACCATTTTATTTTCCTCATCCTTAAAAGAAACTTTTACTCCATTAACAGTCACTCACTCTCATTTCCCCTCTGCCCCAGCCCTGTGCAACCATTAAATTACTTTGTGTCTCTTTGTGTCTACTTTGCCTTCTCTGAACACTTCATATGAACTCATACCTGAAGGGGCTTCAGAGAGCTGTGGAAAAATAGAAGGTGATGGATTTATCTCATGAATTTTTTGAAGCCTCTATTCTATGTGATCATTTTTTTTCCTTTAAGAAGAATATTTTATTTAAAATTGGAATATATTTGCTCATTATATTTATTTGGCTTTATTGTGAATTAGTTATTTACATGTGAGATCACTTTTACATTTAACACCTCAAATAAGGTATCAAACTTAACAATTTACCCAACTTCTTGCTTTCAATACCCCCCCCCCCCCCCCATCTACCAATTTCCCTCTTACAGCACATTACCTTCCCCTTCCCCCAAGTTAACACCTGATTGCCCTCTAGTCTACCCTTGGTAATCCTCAAAAATCTATCTCTTTTCGTATGAGAACATTTTCTTTATTTAAAAATTAAGAAGAAATCATTGATCGTATACAGTCTTGGTCTTTTTGTGATTGGTGCCCTGTAGCATAAAGATCCTACACATTATTCCTACCATGAGATGTTTCATAGTTTCAGCATCATTCTTTAGTGACCATTGTATGAACTAAAATTTGTTTATCCATTCTTCCAGTGATGCCTATTTATGTTTTCATTTTTTTGATACAGTGAGTATATATGTGCATATGTCTGTGTTAAGTTCTTTATTTCTGTAGGGTATGTATCAAGTTGGACTATTGTTAGGTCATATGGTATTCTTCTTTCCAGTTGTCTAAGGAAAGAATCACCTTACATCTTTCCACAGTGGTTTTACTTTTCTACAGACCTGTCAACTGTGTGTGAAAATTCCTATCATTCTATCCCCTCTCTAGCATATTTTACCAACCTTGTTATCAGTGCTGGGATAGGTGATATCTCATCCTGGTTTTGATTTGAATCTCTTGAATGGTCAGTGCTGGTGGATATTAGAGTACTGGTAGTATAATGGGTTATGCGTTGGATTGTCACAAGTCAGCAATTAAAACCCATCAGCTTCTTTGTAAGAGATAGATGAGACTGTGTACACCCTTAAAGAGTTACAGTCTCGGAAACCCTATATAGAGTCACTATGAGTTTTCTTTCTTATTCCTATTTTAAAGGTGACCTGGTATAGTTAGACTGCTGAACATAAGGTCAGCAGTTTGAATCCACTAGTCACTCCTCCGGCAGAATAAGAGACTTTCTGCTCCTCAGCCTTAGAACTTCAAGAGGGCAGTCTTTTTCTGTTCGATAGGGTTCCAATAAACCAGAACTGACAATATGGCAGTGGGTATGTATAGCTTCTACAGGGATTACTATTGAAAAGACAAAGGAACAAAATACCCAAGTAGATGTCAGAAAATAATTTGAAACTTGCTTGATCATAGAGTAGTAAAAGCAACAGGAAAAAATGATGAAGAGTAGAATAGAAGTTTTCTGCAGCTCAGGGTTGTGACAGCTCACCAGAGTGAAACATTATCTGTCCTTCCTACATGGCATCCCTGTGGTCATCACTACATTATATCCCATAAATACAAGCCCTGCTATTTTGTATCTTCTTATTTTTCACTGACCTTTTTTTTTTTTTTTTTGGCATCACTGCCCTCTGGTGGTTGTGGGAGCTACCCAGCTCTGCTCCTGAGAGCTGCTGCTGGATTTGAACCTCCAAGCCCGCGGGCCGGTCGCAGTCCCGAACTGAACCACTTACACCACTGGGGCTCCTCTCTTTCACTGACCTTCTACCAAGCATGACATCCTCCTCCAGAGTTTGATTCTTCCTGGCAACATGTCCAAAGTGTGTAAGATGAAGTGTCATCATCTTTGATTCTAAGCAGCATTTTAGTTGTACTTATTTGAAGAAAGATTTACTGGCAGCTCCTGGTATATTGATTTTTCATCAGTACCATAATTCAAATGCATCATTTCTTCATTCTTTTGTATTTGTTGTCTCGCTTTCTTATGCATATGAGACAGTTGAAAATATTATTGAGTCAGACCCATCTTAGTACTCAAATTGTACTCTTCACTTTTTAACACTTTATAGTAATCTTTTCGCTCTGATGGTATGGTTGGTTGTACATAGGGGACTGATAACGGAAAGTTGGTCATTGAAACCCTCCTGGTGCTCCAAGGGAGAAAGATAAGGTTTTCTGGGCTTATAAATATTGATAGCTTTAGAAACCCCAGGGAGTTATTCTACTCCGCTCTATAGTGTCATTATGAATCCAAATCAATTCCAAGGTAGTGGGTTTGTTTTTTGGGTTTTTTTGAAGCTGGTTTGCCCAATGCAGTATATCATTTGGTTTTTTGATGCTGCTTCCATGAATGTTGACTGGAACCACATAAGATGAACTCCTTGACAAATTCAGTCTTTTCTCTATTTATAATGATGTTACTTATTGGTCTAATTGTGAGGATTTTTGTTTTCTTTACATTGAGGTATAATGCATACATGAATCTTTTAATCTGCATTAGTAAGTGCTTCAAGTTTTCTTCACTTCCAGCAAGCAAAAATTGTGTGATACGCATGTTGCAGACTGTTAATAGGTGCTTCTGGGTTGTTTGTTCTTATGCTCATTTTGCTTTTGCTTATATGTTTGCACATATAATATGGACACACACTTTTCTTTAGCTGAACCATTTTAAGGTAAATTATAAATATCATGGTATTTCATCCATACTACTTTTTTTTTTAAGGTGCCCTAGGTTGCTAAACACAACGTCAGCAGTTTGAAACCACCAGCCACACCACATGAAAAAGATGAAACTTTCTACTCCTGTGAATAGTTACAGTCTACTGTTCCCCCGACAAGGCAGTTCTGCCTTGTGTTAAAAGGTCAAGGTGACTTGGAACTGAGTTGATATCAGAGTGACTGGCTTTGTTTTGTTTGTGACCCTCTATGAGGGTATCTAATTGAAATGATTAGATATGACTTAGTCGTGCTGAAAGTGTCTTTGAGGAAGTGAAAACTAAGGACATGTAATCCTACAAGAATAATCTTATTAATATAGGTGAAAGGAATGAGGATTAAAGTAAAATAGTGGATTTAATCAGGAAAAAGCATGTAAATTTGGTAGTACTTTGAGTTTGAGTGATGAGGGAAAAAGAATCTGGAAAGGATATGCTTCATCTTTTGTAATACTCCCCGTCCTCTTTTGCCATTAAGTGAATTGGTCCTGCTCGTTACTGCTGGAACACTTCTTTAGCTCCTACTTTATGCCAAGCACTCCATGTGAATTGCTTAACGTGTTACTTAGTTCTTCCAGTAACTCTGTGAGGTATGATTATCTTTATTTGTGCAGATGAAGTAATTGAAGTGTTGAGTTGTCAAGAAATTTTCTAAAGATTTTATTGCCCTGAGTGGCAGATTGGGAGTTTTAAGAATATTTGACTAAGTGAAGTTAATACCTTACCTTTTTCCAAATTGTTTCATAAAATGAGGCGGGTGTGTGTGGGGGGGAAATCAGCGTAAGTGCTATTTTTTCTTGTAAATGTTTTTGTAATTACTTTTATGTGATTATTAGCCTATATACAACAGTGTGCTTAATTGTGCCAAATTTGCTGCCAGAGTAAGCAACAGCTATCAACTAGCTTTCTTTTTGATAGAATACTGCCAGATAATGCCTGTGGTCTGTTCAATTATCCAAGTATCACATATTATTATTGAAGCATATTTCCTTTGATTTTGTTGTTAATTGTATATTTTATGGTACAATATATACCCAGTAAATAGAAACTTTAAAAGATTCCTAAGTTGAAGTGATTAAGCTGTAAGTTTAAATGCTTCCTAGTGAAGATAAAATTCTTTCCTTTTTTTTTTTGGTTTTTGGGACATCATTATCTTCCGGTGGTGGGAGTAGGAGGCCCAGCCTTGCTGCTCGATTTGAACCTTCAACCCAGTGGGCCACAGTCCCGTACACAACCACTATGCCACCGGGGCTCAGCCCCTTTCCTCTTTTTTTTAATTATAAGGTAAAGAAGAGAAGGTAGCATTAGAGCTAGGTATGAAACAAATCTAATGACTTTTTTCACTGTTTGAGCTTTGGAGGCGTAGGGTAATTATATGGCTGTAAACACAAAATATGGGAGCCCTGGTTGAGGTTTCGACTTGTGCTGTGTGAACAGCAAGCTCCACAGTTTGAACCCCCGAAGGTCCTACAGAGAAAGACAGGGCTCTCCACTAGTCTAGAAACTAGCAGATGCATTTCTACTGAGTCCTACAGTGCCACTCCCGAGTTGGCATCAATTTGATGGCAGTGAGTTTGGTTTATCAAAAGTACAGCCTTTTGGGCTGAGCCCCGGTGGCGTAGTGGTCGTGTGCGGGACTGCGGCCCACTGGGATGGAGGCTCGATTCCAGCTCCATGGAGCAAAGGCTGGGCCTCCTACTCCTACCACCTGAGGGCAGTGATGCCCCCCCTCCAAAAAAAAAAAAAAGTACAGCCTTTTAAGAGTAACATCTTGATTCATTTGAAATAATAAACTCTCAATCTTTAATACTCCCACCCTCAAATAGTCAGTGTAACATGGACACCATACAACTTAAAGTTCACAACTAGCAGTTCCTAAAGAAATACATGATTAGAAAACTGTCTTTCAGCTTCTGTGACTCAAGATACAACAGCCCCAAGATTTTTGTGTCTTAAATTAACAAATGTTTATTTCTTGTTCACACTCCATGTTTGTTTTGAGATAGTTGGGACCATTTTTTCCATATGTCCTCATTTGGTGACCCAGACTAACCACTAGAATAAAGTGACCAGATTTTAAGCGGGACACCATTGACTGGGGAGAAGGGATGTTCTTGATTAAAAATTTGGTTCATATGGAGGAAGAAAAATGTTCATAGAACGCAAAAATAGTATTGTAATATATTTATTTAATTTTAAAATGCTGCAGGACGCGGGACAAATTGTTAAAAAGTGGGACGTCTGGTCACCTTACACTAGAACACTGCTGACTACTGTGAGTCAGAATCAACTCATGGGAATTTTTTTCTTTTTTTTTTTTGGTTTTGTGTGATGGATATCAAAAGAAAAGTGAAAAGTAGTCATACACTGATCTGCTTGCAATATAAGTGTTTGTAAAGAAAACTCTTAACCCCTCCTTTGTTTTTATGTAAAACAGATAACTGTTGAATAATGGTTCTAGTCAGTGTAATGGGCTGAAAAATCACAAGGGTAGTAAAAGCTAAACTTCAAAAAGTATTACTTATTTTGTGTTACATAGATACACACCACAAGTTTGTTTGTTTTAAAGAATGTTTAATTTTGGAAACTATGCTACATAAGTTAATGTAAATTAATAATCATAATGAATCTTAGCAGCCTTAGTCTTCTAAAGGTTTATGAGAAGATAATGATCATTTTATAAACTTTTTGCTTCTACATATGGATATGAAAAGGCTTTCTCAAGACCAAGTTAAATCTTTTTCACATTTGACATACACTCCTACTTTTCATAAATCTCCCATTTTGACTCCTAATTGGACATAGTCTATTTAACTCTTGAAATTTGGTCATCTTATATTTATTTTAATATAATTAAGTGGAATAAAAAAATCTTAGGATAATTACAGCTATAAGTAATAGAAACATGTTCTGTCAGTCAACCACATATAATTCTGCATGTTCTTTATAAGGCTTGCATACTAAAAATAAATGTGGCCATTCTTAGAGAATTTGTAAAATTAAATTATTGTTAATTTTGAGTTTTATTTTCTAATAATTAACTTTTGTACAGTTATTTGCATCTAAAATGCAGCATTTATGATTTTTTCTTTGTTAAAGTTATTTCCTTTTACTAAATTTGGATACTTATCTAGATCTAATTACAATTAGTTAATCTTGTTAAATTAATAGTATACACTTTTAAGAATCAGATTGGTCTTGAAACCATTTATTGGAAACAATTTCTGTAAAATAGTGCTAAATGAGTTTTAAATAGGCACCTTAAGATTATTCAAATATTATAAAGTTTGAAATTGACTTTGTTGTTTACTTCCTTATGCTTAGGTAAAATGGGGTGTGTTCTTTTAATTTGCTACAATGAAAACATGTAGGAATAGTCTCAAAGCTGTTCTGGCATGACTAAGTTGCTCGTCAATATTGATAGCAGGGAAAAAAACAGCAAAACAGTATGTTCCTTAGACTTTTGCTTTATAATATAGTAAAAATAAGTGTCATAACAGTAAATCAATTTATATTGATAATTTTAAAATAAAATTATTTTTAATACTTTCATTTTATTCTAACTTTTAAAACAACTCAAATTATAATTTTATAATTTATTTTGATAATAAATCCCCCTTGCCAATTTTACTCTTAAGTACACATACTGTTATTTTTGTAAATAATGCACTCATATACTGCCATGCACACACACATAACAATCATAGGACATATAGGAAGCTAGTGAGCAAGGAGGTTGCCTCGGAATAATTTTAGTTCTATTATAAAGTTGTAAAGAACATACAGAGCTTATATATGACTCATCCAAAAGCCCCAAACTCACTATCATTGCCTTGTTTCAAACTCACGGGGACATTATAGGACAGAGTAGAACTGCTCCTTTGGGTTTTCAAGACACCATCATTACAGGAGCAGACAGCTTCATCCTTCTCTCAAGGAGCTGTTGGTAGATTTTAACAGTTTACCTTGCAATTGGCAGCCCAACTCTTAACCTCCTCTGCCACCTGGACTCTGTGTGTGTGTGTGTGTGTGTGTGTGTACACACACACTAACTCATCTAGTTTTCCTGATTGTTGGTATTTTACATTTACAGTGTGTTTGCAAAACTATAGGTAATAGTCCTTGGCACAGCACTAGCAACCAAACTCCAAACTTTATTCCAATTCAACCAAATTTTCTATATGTCAATGCTCTCCTTAGATCTAATCCAAGATTAGATCTTTGCAAATTTTGTCCTGCTGTCCCCTACTCTCTGTGGACTGTGCCAGTTTCTCAGTCACACCTGGTTTTCTATGGCTGGATTACCTTGAAGAATACTAGTGAAATATGTTTTCGACGGTTTGGCTCATCTTTTATTTCTTTATGACTAGCTAGGAGTAATAGGTTTAGGGAACAATATCACAGAGATGCAAAATACCATTTCTTTATATCATACAGCAGGCATATGATATCAAAGTGTGTCACTAATGTTAGCTTTGATAACTTGGTTATGTAGTCTTTACTAGGTTTCTGTGCTGTAGAGTACCATTTTTCTTTTTTTTTCATGATCTATTCTTTGAATGTGGTTCTCCATCCAACTTGCTCTACAGGGCTAGAATTAAACTCATTGCTTGGAGAGGGGAATACTTACTTAAATTGCGTCAAATTCTCTTGGAAGGAAAATTTGTACTTTTGCCTCAATTATTTGTGTTGGTATGGACTCAAATATATTTATCTTATACCTTGGGTTATCTTGCAATATATTGTATATATGTACACACATATACACACATATATACCCACCTTTGTTTATGTGTGTATAAATCTATGGAATATTTTGGTACCTGATATACATTTGTTAGAGAGGATTATAACTTTTTTCTTCTATAAAAGATAGCCAGTTGTCTCAGTATCATTTATTAAATTGTCAAGCCTTTCCCAACTGATTTTAAATTATATGTATACCAGAAAAACAAAACTAAACAAAAACAAAAATTCTGTTCTTGAGTCAATTCTGACTGATAATTTACAGAGTTACATAGTGTACTTTTGTTTTTTGTTTTTGTTTTGTGTTTTGTGGGCATCACTGCCTCTGGTGGTCGTGGGCGCTACCCAGCCGCTGCTGGATTTGAACTGCCAAGCCTGCGGGCTGCAGTTCCGCACTCAACCACTTACGCCACCTACATAGTGTACTTTTAAACTCCTGTATAGGCTACTCAGTGTATCTCTTGGTCTAAGTTAGCAATAATAACACAATTTTTAATTACAGTAGTATATTACCTGCCAGAGTAAATCCCACCCCATCATTATGTTTCAGTGTTACTTTTATGAATTTTTCTTCCTGATGAGTCTCATCTAAATATCCTCTTAGAACATTCCAAATCACTCGTGTTGTTCTTTCAGTGACTTGACCTTTCTGAACGTGAACTTTTCACATATACTTTGTGTTTTATAATTACTGTTGTCACCATGGTGTCTGTGTGTCTTACTGACTGGGCTCATTTTTATCTTATTTATATTTATTTTGATAACCTGTTGCTATAAATGTGAGTTTATTCTTTGCCCTTTATATTTTCCATTATGCCCTCCAATGCCTCGCCCACATTTTCCTCCTCTTTATTCTCCAGTTCCATTTCAGAGCCTGGTGTTTGAGTATAATTACACTTATCCCTCTTGCACAAATCTTTCCTTAGTCAGTTGGATGACTCTCAAAGGATTAGTTGATGGTTTTTGGCCAGAGCAGGGTTCAGAAGCCCAACTACTATTAGTTCATGCCACAAGTTCCACCTGGCTGGGAATGAGGGAAGAATGACAGCTCTGAGCTGACTGGACTTGAGCTGAGTATTTTAAGATAATATTAAGTACCACAGAGATTGGACATTATTATAGTAAATCTGAATTACAGAGAACCTATGTTTATGTAGATAGATTACATGCTGTTTGTAGGATTTTTGCATTTCAATTTATTCTAAGTATATTCCCCAAATAGTAAAATGGTCCCTTGACCCTTCATTGTTAGTTTTGCCATAAACCATGAACTCTCACGTGCTTCTGTCTAATGATTACAATATACTGATGTTAACTTAAAATTTTTTCTATCGATTCAGGTTCTTGAAAGGCTTCAAGATTGTATATTTGAAGATGATTCTTCAAATCGCAACTATGGTGTTTGTATTATGGAGCCCTGGTGATATAGTAGCTATGCATTTGGCTCCGTACCACATGGTCAGCAGTTCGAAACCACCAGTAGCTCTGAGGGAGAAAGACTAGACTTTCTACTCCCATATACAATTACAGTTTCAGAAACCCACAGAAGCTCTGTAAGAGTCAGCATTGACTCAGTAGGAGTGAGGGTTTATATTATGATGTATTCATCTCAGTGAGACAGTCATATTTCCCTATAGCTCAGCATGGTACTAAACACTCTGATTTAAAGTGAATTTTGGGTAATTCAATTTGTGTACATTGACAATAAAACATGAATGAATTGGCTCTGATTCAAAGACTGGAGGTTACTGGTTCCTTAATAATTTTTATAGATTAGGAATTTCAGTTTGTCAGAAGGTCTAGTAGATCATTCCTCTCTGCCATTCATTGCCCTTGAGTTGATGCTGACTCAGAGAGACCCTCAGAACAACGTAACTAATTGAGAGAATAGAAAGTTCAGTCAATCTCCTGATAAATATCTTTTGGGTTTGACCTGCTGCCTTGAGTATTGCAACCTAATGCTTAACCACTATACCAGATCCGTCCTAGTAAGGATGATTTTGTTATCTATCACTGGAAACAAGCCACTGTAAAGCTCAGTGGCTTAAATCAGGTCTCATGTATTTGCTCACAAGTCTGCAGTTTGGCAGACTTTAACAGGGACAACTGTGTGTGCCATCTGGTGTCAGCAAGAATGGCTTACCCGAGGCTGCAGGATTCGTTTCTGATGTGGCTCATTCAGATGGCTGGCCTATAAAGGACGACCAGTTCCTGTTCAAATGGACCTAACTCTGAAGGTTAATTTTGCCATCCTCATAATGCGGAGCTGGGTTCCATGAAGGGAAATCTCTAGGGAGAATATTTCAAGAGACAGGTGGTAGAAACGACTAGTTTTTTAAGACCATAGCCTGGAACTATCTTAGTGTCCTTTCTGCTATATTATGTTGGTCAAGTAGTTCCAGAGTTCAAATTCAAGGCGAGAGGAAATAGACCTCTAGTTATTAATTTCTAACTCTGATTTTACCACTTAATAGTTTTATCTGTGGGCAGATGATTTATCCTCTCCTAATCTCTGATTCATTCTTTGAAAATTTGTACAGTGAAGGACTTTTGGCTCTAAAATTTCTTCTAGTGATGGCCGACCAGAAGGCATAAAAAGTTCATGCAAAAGGTATAATGTGAACAATTATAAAATCACTTTTTATTTTCATTTTTACATGAACTGTTTTGTAGTCCTCACATATGTATGATTCAAACAATAGAAAATCAGTGTACATATATAAGGTATACATTTCTAACAAATGGATACTAGAGTTCAATGGGAGACTGGTATGTTTTATTTTGTTTTAGAAAACCCTTTTGGAAAAGCAACATTTTAATCACTCAGTTCATAAATTAATCAGTTTTCTTTAAAATTTTTCACAGTTGCAATTTTCAGAAACATACAGTAGGACATGAAAAGTAGCTTGAAATAAATAAGCCAAAATGTAATAGTAAAGACATACTTCAGTGATGTTGTCAGAGGGGCTTCATAAAGTCCATGCAAATTGAACTTTATTTTTTTGAATATATAAAAATGACCCCCCAAAACTACTCAGGACATCATTTCCACCCCCGTTTTTTACACAAATAAAAACTTGTATTGTAACACATCTGAACAAGATGTAGTTTGAGGCCCTAAGAAAGATAAGATCATTGGTTTGAAAAGAACTCCCATTAGAGCGACATGCATTCTGAAACAAGAACAAACATTGAAGTTGTGGTGAAGCTTGGTAGTGAAGGATGATAAAATCATCGATACTTTATGAAAAATATTCTCAAATGAAGTTGGTTCTTCACAACTGGCACAAATGGGTCACTGGTTTCAAGTAGGGACAAGTCAGTGCTAGAGTTAAACCCATAGTGGTAGACCATCATTGATGAGGACACCATTACTCTAGTTCCTGAACAAACTGAAGAAGACCACTGATTAACCCAAATAATAACAAAAAAGCAAAAAAAATGATGCCCCCCCCCCCCCACAAAAAAAATAACCAATAGTCTACACTGGAGCCATCTCAATTAGTTCAGCTTACACAATTTTCCACTCAACTGTTGCATTCAGATTAGCTGCAGATAAAAGGAAAACTTTCAGTGGAAAATTTAAACACATAGGATTAAGATCTTGAAACATTTCTCAAAAGGCTTGTAATAGGAGATGAGACATGGCTTTATTAGGAAGATGCTGAAAATAAAGCCCAAATTAGAGTGCCTACCAGGTGGTAGAAAGGGGCCAGTCAAAGCAAAAGTGAAGAGCAAAAGTCATGGCAACTGGTTTGCGTTTTGACTTCCTGCAACCCTAAGAACCATGACATTTTGTTGTTATGAGAGTGTTTGAGAAAATTAGTCAAAGTTTTGCAGAAGAATGCCTTAGACAGCTTCACTTTACAATCTTCCACCATTACAGTGCTCCTGCTCAGTCCTCTGAGCTAACACGGGAAATTTTGCATGAGATGCTATGGGTAATCACTAGGTATCCATATTACAGTCCTAATTTGGCTTCTTCTGACTTTTTATTTCAATATTAAAAAAAATCTTTAAAGGGCATCCATGATATTTAATAGTGTGAAAAAAGACTGTTTTGCCGTGGTTAAATTTCCAGGACTTTAGAGGTAAATTGAGTGTCTGATAAAATGTGATCTCATAACCAGGAAGACAGGAGTCAGGAGGGAAGTGTGTCATTTGGACCCTGAGATTCTTGCACTTTGAGCCGTCTTGATCCAGAGTACAGCTGAACAGCTTGACAGCACAGTAGCAGCAACAGGAGAACCAGGAGTCAGAGAAGGAGACAGAGTAGTGGACTCCACAGCTCATAGAACAAGTGGACAGGAGGCTGGATTGTGGAGTGGGGCACCTTTGTGCATTTAATTGGGGGAGATGGGTTTGCTGATTCATAGAGCTAAACTTAAGTACCTTTGAGTTGACATAGTAGAGTTTTATTTATTAGCAGACTGCACAGCAGAGAAGAAATTGCCTTAGGCATCCTTACAATGAGCATTTCTTACCTAAATTGTAACCTGTCAACTATACTAATAAGCACCATAATTGTGAACATCATTGATGAGTTCTTTGTGGTCACTGCAGTGAATTACTGAATCCAGCTAAAAAGTAGAGAATGCTGTGGGAGAAGGAACTGGGTGGTACTCACTTCCCTTAAGAAAGAAGAACTAGGGGCTGAGCCCTGGTGGCATAGTGGTTG
>PVJH01027611.1:0-28443 GCA_004026705.1 Nesogale talazaci | reverse complement strand
CCTCCACCACCACCTTCACTTCCACCACCACCACCTCCATCACCACCACCTCCATCACCTCCACCACCACCACCACTTCCACTACCACCTCCACCACCATCACCTCCACTTCCACCACCACCTTCACCTCCACCACCACCATCTCTCCCACTTCCCCACCACCTCCACTACTATCACCAACATCACCTCCACCTCCACCATCACCTCCCCACTACCTCCACCCCCACTTCCACTTCCATTACCACCACCACCACTTCCACCACCTTCACCACCACCACCTCCACCTCCCCCATTACCTCCACTACCACCACTATTTCTACCACCACCACCACCACCCTTAAGAGCCTGTTTGTCAAAGCCTCTATTGTGTCCACTTTCTGTCCTTTAGGTTCCTCTTAAAACACAGACCAGAACCTGAATTCACTGTATAACACCAGTGTCCGCAAGAGGCAGTCCGAGGACTGAGCCCTGGTGGCGTCGTGGTTGTGCGCAGAACTGCGGCCCATTGGGTTGGAGGTTCAAATGCAGCAGCAAGGCTGGGCTACCTACTTCCACCACCAGAGGGCAGTGATGCCCCCCTCAAAAAAAAAAAAACAACAAGTGGAAGGCCGAGCTCCTCAGTATCATATATTTTTTTTTGGGGGGGGGGGGGCATCACTGCTCTCCGGTGGTGGGAATAGGAGGCCCAGCCCCACTGCTGGAATTGAACTTCCGTCCCAGTGGGCCGCAGTCCCGCACACAACCACTACACCACTGGGGCTCAGCCCCTCAATATCATATTTGAAACTTTTCTCCGTCCGGCTCTTTTGGGACCTCATCTCCCAATCCCTGCAGGCTAGCTGGGGTACCACCTGCTCCACAGCACGCTGTATCAACTAGCCCCAAGCCTCCACTTTCGTAGATCCTGCTGGAGGGGTTTTGCTAGGCGATGGGCGGCGCTTTTCCTTCCTGTGTAATCACTTCATTTCCCCCCCACCCCACCCCCGCCGCCACCTCCACCACAGAGACCAAGGAGCTCGTCAGCTGGATGCGGGGCCATGAGTCCTCAGTCGCTTTCATCTCCGTGCACGCCTCAGGCCGATATGCCATCACTACCTCCTCTGACACTGCCCAGCTCTGGGACTTGGACACCTTCCAGAGGAAAAGGAAGCTGAACATTCGTCAGTCTGTGGGCATCCAGAAGGTCAGTGAAGAGGGCCACCACGGGCCGTGTCTGGTCAGGTTTACGGAGGGCAGGAAAGTCGGGGTTCACACCTGGGCAGCAAACAGAGAAGCCAGCAGAATCCAAGATGCTGCCCGATGCTGGAACTCAGCGTGTCTTGATGGGCTTCCAGGCGTCATTTCTATTTGTTTTTTTTTGGCATCATTGCCCCTGGTGGTGGGAGTAGGAGGCCCAGCCTTGCTGCTGGATTTGAACCTCCAACCCAGTGGGCCGCAGTCCTGTGCACAACCACTACGCCACCAGGGCTCAGCCAAGACAAGTCATTTCTAACGGTGTGTGATTTCCGCCTTCTGAAGGAAGATAGGTTGATAGTTAGTTCATTGACTTTTTTTGGAGGGGCGGGGCATCACTGCTCTCCGGTGGTGGGGGTAGGAGGCCCAGCCCCACTGCTGGAATTGAACCTCTGTCCCAGTGGGCCGCAGTCCCGCGCACAACCACTACGCCACCAGGGCTCAGCTCAGTTCATTGACTTTTAGTGGTTTTTTTCCCTCAGTGGTTTTATGAAAAATTTTAAACATACAGTGAAATTGAAAGGATTTCAATTACATGTTCCATCAACCTCCTATTAACATGCAACTGCACTCTACTTGATTAAGCATCACATTTTAATACACTACGTTACAGACCAGTCTGTCCCTCTAGGAACCCTGGGGGCTCAGGGCTGGTTATATGTTGGGCTCCTGAGCAGGAGGTCAGCAGTTTGAACCCACCAACCAGCCCCCAGGAGAAAGATGAGGCTTTTATGCTCCTGTAAGGATGTACAGCCTTGCAAACCCACTGAGAACAGGCTGGCTCGACCCCAGAGGGTTGCTGTCAGTTGAAATTGACTGGTCACCAGTGAATTTGGTTTATTGACTTACAATCTTTTATTGGTTTCCTTTGTTCATTAATGTTGTGTGTGTGTGTGTGTGTGTGTGTGTGTGTGTATGTGTGTGTGTGTGTGTGTGTGGCATCCCTACCCTGTTGGGAGTAGGAAGCCCAGCCTTGGTCCTGGAGAGCTGCTGCTGGATATGAACCATCAACCCTTTGAGCTGCAGTCCCGCACACAACCACTGCGCCACCAGGGCTCAGCCCTCATTGATCCTTTTTTTTTTGCCTTTGCAATGTTGAAGACTTGAATATTTAAAAAAAAAACAAAACTGTTGTTGAGTTGGTTCCAGCTCGGCAACCTTGTAGAACAGCAGAACTGGGTTGTTGTTGTTTTTTCCCCAGGCTGTAATCTCTACCAAAGCAGACTGACACGTGTTTTCTCCCACAAAGCAGCTGGTGGATTTGAACTGCCACTGTTTCAATGAACACCTGAGCACTGAAATGATGTACTGCCGTAATTATAAAGCTCAAAACAAGACTCACTGCCATCGAGCTGATTCTGACTTAGTGACTCTGAGGACAGGATGGTAGAGCTGCCGCTTGGGTTCCCACACCCCCTCTTTACAGAAGGAGAAAGCTTCGTCTTCTTCCCTCAGAGCTGTTGGTGGTTTTGAAGTGCTGACCTTGTGGTTAGCAGCGCAACATAGAACCACTGTCCCACCAGGGCTCCCTGGGGCTGTATATTTCCCCATAAATGCTGTTTCACATTTGCTTGAGTATGCTTTTATGGGATGAAATGTACATATTTAAGTATTTGTTTGTTAAATTTCTTTTAAAGAAACCCCAACGTTTTTGCCCTCAGGTTGGTTGGGCAGAACTGCCCCATGCAGTTTCCAAAGCTGTGATCTTTACAGACGCAGATCGCCACCTCGTCCTCCCCTACTGCATGTGCCCGGCTGTTGGTTTCAAACCACCAACCTCAGGTTGACAGCCAAGAGGAACCACTGTGCCACCCAGCCAGCCTCATTCCAGAAAGTGCCATCATGTCTTCCCCATCAGCCCCGACTCCAAGGAAACCCACCCTATTATTTATTTTTTTATACTTTATTTTTAAATCATTTTGTTGGAGGCTCGTACAGCTCTTATCACAATCCACACATCCACTGTGTCAAGTACTTTTGTACATTTGTTTCCCTCATCCTTGTCAAAATGCTTCCTTTCGACTTGAGCCCCTGGTATCCACGCCTCATTTTTCCCCTCTCCCTCCCCCATGAACCCTTGATAATTTATCAATTATTATTTTGTCATGTCTTACACCGTCTGTCAAGGGGTGCTCCCCCTTAAAGGGGGAACATCTCCGAGCATCAAGCCCTTTGCTCAGTCAGTGCACCCAGTGGCATTGCCTGGGAAGGTCCTCTCTGGTCACAGGGAATTTCCCCCTCAACATAGTTTTACCGGAACCTTGGTTTTTGCGATTAATTTGTGCATCACAAAAAACAGCATGCGGCCATGATATTTTGTTTCCTGCCTAGGGAAAAATGTTGCGGAAACTGTTATGGTGTTAAACACAGCTTATAAGGGCAGCGCTATGGGGAAAACTCAAGTGATTTTTCTCATTTCAAAAAAGGTGAAATGTCGATTGATGTCAAACCTTGTTCTGGACATCTGTCAACTTCCCAAACGTACAAAAATGTGGACTAAATTTGTGCACTTGTGTGTAAAGACCAACAGCAGACCATTGAAGAGATGGGGAAGTTATTTGGACTAGCTTGGACCTCAGTTCAGCGGATTGGAACAGAAGAATTGGAAATGAGATGGGTCACTGCGAACTTTGTGCCCCAGGGTTCTGACCAGGAAAAACACGTGGGGTGGAAACATGCCATACATTGAAAGAACAGCTCTGAAGTGACCCAGACATGTTCCCCAAGGTCATTATGGGTAATGTGATGTGGTGGTTTGATTTTTGAGGGGGCAGGGGCACCCCGTCGTATCATACAATTCAATGGTTCAGTCCTATCAAGAATAATTGTGCAATCATCACTACAATCCATTTTCAAACATTTTCTTTTATAGTTAAGTAATCTTTAAAATGATTTGTGGGGCTGAGCCCCGGTGGCATAAGTGGTTGAGTGCGGGACTGCTGCCTGTGGGCTTGGCAGTTCAAATCCAGCGGTGGCTCTTAGGAGCAGCACTGGGTAGCGCCCACGACCACCAGAGGGCAGTGATTCCCAACCCTCTCCAAAACAAAACAAAAGAGTTGTGTATTCACATTCAGTTCTGGTGTTCCCTCTCTCTCTCCAGAATTCATTGCGTACTCCCACAATCCCTTCACCCTCCCCATTTCCCCCCCTCCACCCTCTCCCCAGTCCCCTCTAACCCTGCATAAAACCTTGTAATCTCTGTGCATCACAAACTGGAAGCCACCAGAAACAATAAAATAAATAAAGTGGTAAGGAAAAATAATAATACAAAGAGAAAAACGTAAATAATGAATAAGAAAGGAAAGACCACCATCAATATTTTAAAAGCCAGTGAAGAAATTTGATTTTGTCATGGAACAAGCAAGAAATACTTGCATCTAGAGCAAAATCAGACTGTGTCAAAAGGAAGGTCAACTGGCCAAGGATCAAGTTCCATCCAGCATAACCAAGACTACAGCGACCTCTATCTGATAGGAAGGCTTTTCCAGAGTCCCGCCTGTGGCTAGAGGGGATCTGTCAGCAGCTCAGTCTGACCAGCTACTCTGCAGATGGGTTCGGGACTCCCACACTCCCCCATAGTCTGCCCCAGTTGGGTGTTCCTAATGTGAGCTCTGACACTTTTCCCTTCGTCATATTTGAATTTTATTATTGTCATCCTTGGGTGACACAAGCTAGTGTGCTTGTGCACTGAGAGGACTCCTCACTTAGATGGCTGCTTGTTGAATACAAGCCTTTAAGACCCCGCCCGCCCCCCCCAACACTATTTATTCCATTTGATAGCCGGGCACCATCTGTTTTCTTCACCACACTTTGCTGTAGCCCCCATAACTTCCATGATCATTTCATGAAGGTGAGTGTTGTGGGTTCACATAAATGACAGCCGCTATAATGTCTTGAAATTTAGAGGAGTCTTTGTTCAGCTTGCTGGGCTACTGAGAAACCAAAGACGTTTCCCCTGAGAGCAGCTCGGAGTGGACTTCTGTGTCCACCTTTAGCCAAAAGCTCACTTACCACCTGTCTAGGATTCAAGTAAGCGTGAACAGAAGCAGAAAGCAAAATGAATGGATTAATTGTAACTTCAAGAGGAGCAAACATGCATTCCAAGGCATATTCCTTAGCATAAAAGAAGCAATGCCAAAATTTATGATAGCATCCTGGTTACCATAACAAGATCATCAAAGAAGAAACAGTGCTAAAATTGATGATAACATCTTGGTTATCATGAGCAGATCAACTGTGCCATTCAGATTACGGCATCAAAAGGGACACTATTGAAAAGTAATGAAAGCAAACGACATATTGAGGAATAGTCAAACTAATTGTAGTGTCCTAAGCCTGGGGACATGGAAGTGCATTCTAAAATTAATCACCAGCAGAGACTAACAGGCAGGTCAACTAGCAGTCAACGTCCGGAGGTGGGAGGGAGGAAAGGGAAAGTCGTTAGTGGCTAACAAAGATGGCGTTTCTCGAGCTAGTCTGCCTGCGTGAGTACCCAGTAGGACTGCTCACCCTGGGGCTGACTGCAGTGAGAGCCCAGCATCTATCAGCTTGTCCATGGGACATGCACTGCTCTGGCATACTTTGGTGGTCCTGTGATGACAAAGTCAAAACCCTCTAAGACCCACCACCTCAACAACAACAACAAACAAACAAACAAAACACACACATGCTGAAGGCAGGGAAGCAGAAACCTGTAGAAACAAACAAATACGTGCAGCGTTGTCCATCCACCCCCCTAGTGTAGAAAGTGATTGCACTGATGCTGTCATCAGTGTTCCCAGTGACCCAGCACTCCGTGCTCTGTGTGTGGACTCCGTCAGGACACTTCCACCGTGAGCCTCTACCCATGAGGTGCTGCCCTACACAGCTCCAGCTCCCATCGGAACTGAGCTGTTTACCCTGCGTATGGGGACTGGTGCCAGGGAGAAACTTCCTGGATCAATTCTTCCAAGGGCCTCCCTGCCCAAGAGATCAAAACCTGTCATATCACTGCGAGGGGGGCATGGAGATGCCGAATATATGGGGACCCCGGGCCCCTTTCCATTGGACACCCACCAACCCCGAAGTTCCTGCCAAGGTCCATTGATGGCCACTTCCACTGTCCTAGAGCGGACACTCACCGCTTCCTTTCCCGTCCGAGTATCCCAGGCCCCAAGCCAAGGGGGCTGACAGCTTCAAGGCAGGGCTCAGTTCACTCAGCAGGGTCTCCTTGTTAAGCCCTTCAGGTGTTGCCCTGGGAAACCCACTCAGATTCTGACTCACAGACTTCTTTTCACTCAACACAGTACTTCTGAGAACAACCCCGGCCCCTTGGATCGGCAGTCTATTCCTTTTTCATGATGATTAGTAGTTGTCCCCAGTATGAGAAGGCTGTAAAAAAGTTCGTGGAAAGATAGAATTAAAAGGTAATGGAGGGCTGAGCCCCAGTGGCATAGTGGTTGTGCATGGGACTGCGATCCACTGGGATGGAGGTTCAAATCCAGCAGCAAGGCTGGGCCTCCTACTCCCACCACCAGAGGGCAGTGATGCCCCCCCCCAAAAAAAAGGGTAATGGAATTTTCTCTGGAACTTTCAGCAGCTTCTTCATACACTGAACCTCCATTTTTTTTGGGGGGGGGGCATCACTGCTCTCCAGTGGTGGGAGTAGGAGGCCCAGCCCTACTGCTGGAATTGAACCTCCGTCCCAGTGGGCCGCAGTCCCGCGCACAACCACTACGCCACTGGGGCTCAGCCCTCCATTTTTTTTTTTTAAAGCTACTTCTTTAGCTTTTAAGATCTAATGTATTTTTCTATTTACTTGGCCAGATGCCACTCTGTGGAGTGTCTTTGCGTTTCCCAGGTGATTGATTGTTTTGCTCTGGTCATATTCCATATGCAGTATTGCTTTTGACTTCTGGTTATTAGCATGAGTAGGTAGCAGTCCATGCCAGCCACAAATGCCGTTGGTCATCTCCCTGCGAATCCCAGAGTTCCGCAGTCCACCTTGAGTTATTGCAAGGAGATCGATGTTGTCGCCAGCATTTCCATTAGGGATTGGGGCCAATGTCTTACGAGGTCTTTCTTCCTTTAATTGCCTCGGTGTTTACATTGAATTTTAGATTCCAAAAGAAGGCGGCCTTGGGAGTTGGCACTACAGTTTTGAAACAATGTCACAAAAGCCATCTGCTCTTTTTACTGTGAAATTAAAATTCAGTGCCCGCTGGACCAGGGCCAGTTCCACCCCGGATCGGCCCTTGAGACAGTTTAGTGTAGAAACGGGAGTTCTAAATGCTGGTACCACGAGGGTGGAATGAAATTAGAAAGTGCAGGTATGTGGAAAAGAACCCTGCTGTTCTACTAGAGTCTTAAAATAAGGAGCCTGGTGGTGTAGTGGTGAAACGCGGGTCTGTGATCCCCAAGGTCAGCGGTTCAAATCCAGCCGCAGCTCCTCAGGAGAAAGACTGGGCCTTCTGCTCGAGCAGAATAAGTTACATGGCGGGGAGTGTGGGTTTGAGAGCCTTAAGTTAAAGGGGGGCCTGATGGCACAAAGGTTAAGCACTCAGCCGCTGACCAGCTGTGTGAATCCACCCAGTGGTTCTCCAGGAGAAAAGGCATGCTGGTCCGGCCCCATAAAGATGAGAGGTGGGAGAGCCCCTGAGGCAGTTGTTCTTTGTCCTGTAGAGTCACTGTGAGTCGCTCTAATTCATCCCAAGGCATTTCCAGATACATACTGAATATCAAAAAAAACAACCCCACAGACTCACTGCCATTGAGTCTACACGGACTCATAGTGACACTAGGGTACAGGGCAGAACTGCACCTGTGAGTGTCGAGTCTGTAACTTTTTCACACTGTCCACTGTGCAGTTAGCAGCCCGGCTCACGACCGATATGCACCCAGGCTCCTCCATCATTCAACATCACAGGTTTGACTCCTTGTCACACTGCAGTGAGTTACCCGAAAGCTTTTCACGACAAGAGGAGATCGTAAATATTTTAGGCCTTGTAGTTCCAGGGTCAAAATACAAGCAGTTATGTGTGTACTTCTGTAACCATTTAAAAACATAAGAATCTAATCTTCACTGCTGGGTAAAGACACCCCCAAAGCTGGCAGCCTTGCCACACCTGCCTTACCGTTAAAAATAGGACGTGACTGTAGCTGACTCTTAGAGTAACATTTTAATCCTTCATCAAGCTTTAGTATCGTGTATGAAACCTGCGTGTTCATTCCAGCCTCTGGGTCTGTATCTTTAAGTAGACCCTTGGTGATGGTTCCTCTTATTGGTAACTCACTCATGGAGACTGGCCTCGAGCCGACACAGGAGTTCCTTTCAAGAAAGAATGAAAGCATCTTCGTATCCTACTGCTGCTGTCCAGCCCTTTCCAACTCTTGGCGACCCTTCCCTGGCCTTCCAAGCCCAGATGGGCTCCTTGGTCTCCCAAAGCACGTCTGATGGGTTTGAACCTCCAACTTCCCTGTTTGCCACCCCGGTGTTCAATCACCATAAAGCCCGTGGCAGCTTGGGGTTGTACGGGAGATGCTTAGTCAAAGTGCCTGCAGCTGCTGCCATTTCAATTGTCTTCATTGCTGTGTCCTCAGTGCAATTAGAAGTCATCTTCAAAAGCTGTTGTGCAGTGATGACAAAAAAAAAAAAAGCTGTTGTGTAAGGAATGCGCCCATTTTCATTTGAATTACATTATGTAGACATACAATACCCTATTGGCAATTCAGGACTTAAAAAATAAATCACCGGCTGAGCCCCGGTGGCGTAGTGGTTGTGCGTGGGACTGCGGCCCACTTGGATGGAGGTTCGATTCCAGCTCCGTGGAGCAAAGGCTGGGCCTCCTACTCCCACCACGTGAGGGCAGTGATGCCCCCCCCCCCAAAAAAAAACACCTCCGATTGACTTATTTAGAGTAACATTTGGAGTTACTGACCCGACTCCAATTTGTTTGCCAGCAAAGCCTGAGCTAGGGACATGAGGCTGAGATAGTAACATGTTCTAGAAAGGGGTGTTGCCCCTGCTCAGCCCCCTAGTGGTTTTCTCTAGTATTACACCATTACATACTACCATTCTGATACTGGAATAATTCAGAATCCTGAAGAGCATCGGGCTTTTAAAGAACTGGCCAACCCCAGCACTCTCCACTAGTTTTTGTACCGAGCAATAGAATTGGGTAGTACTAATAGTAATGTGTATTAATTGCCTAGTGCTTCGTGGAATAACTTTTAAGTGTAAATAACTCTAAATGGTAGATACCGTTACCCTCATTTTTCCAGTGAAGTTCAGAATCAGTACCTAACTGTCCACGCCGCCCAGCTTGTACAATTGCATGCAAGCCTGTCTTACTCAAAAGCCGTGCGTGCCGCTGGCCGTGCCTGGGTCATCAGGACGGCCGGCCGGTCACTCCGCTTTGCGTTAGTCAGCCCCGATGCGCTTGCTGACTCTCGGAGCTAGGAGATTCCGCTCTTTCGTGAGCACATTTGGGATGCCCAAACCCGCTCTTTAATGGCCTGTCGAGTATGTATTGAAAAGGCCTAATAATAATAATGATAATATATAATAAAACGTGTGGTACAGCAGGCACTGTTGCTGTTAGGGGCCACGTCCGTTCCGCCCCACAGCGACGCTGGGCCCAACAGAACAAAGCCTCACAGTGTTGCTGTGCGTGAGCCCCTGGTGGCAGCCGCGATGCCAGTCGGCCTCGCTGAAGCCTTCCTCTTGTTCGCTGCCCCCGCACTGTGCCAGCGCATGGAGCCCTTCTCCCGGGACTGCTCTCTCCTGGCAACGCGTCCAAAGGCCGTGAGCCGAGGTGGCGCTGTCCTCGCCTCGTTGGAGCGCTCTGGCCGTACTTCTCCCGCGACAGATCCCTTTGTCCCGTGAGCAGCCCGTGGGGCTCTCAGTGTTCTTTCCCAGCACCACCGTTCAAGTGCATCGATTCTTCTTCCACCTTCACGGGCATTGGCGGGGCCTGGCGCTCCGTAGTCCTCGAGATGGCGTCCTTGCTTCCCAGGGCGCCTCCCCAGGAGGCCCTGTGCAGCAGAGTCACCTGAGGCACCGTGTCTTTGGATCTCTCGACTGACCGCACCTTCCCTGAGCATTGACTGTGGCTCTAAGAGGGCCAGCCCCTTGACACCTTCACCCATCCCTCCATGGAACGCGAGGATTTGGGTCTTCCTTACGGTGAGTGGGAGTCCTCATGGAGAGCCGCAGTCTTTGGTCTGCCTCAGCCAGTGCCTCGCGCCCCCCTCACTCAGCAAGCAAGCAGGGAGGCGTTCCCTGCAGAGCCTGATGCGCATGGCCTCTGTAGACCCCACTGTTACCGAGGTGTGCCTGTGGCCTTGACCAGGGCGACAGTGTGCTCAACACTAAATGTTGAGAAGAGCTCATGTATCAATCAGCTGCATTGGAAAGCCTGATTGATATTCTGTAAGGAAAAACTATGGCTCCAGCCTAGATCCCCCCGCCCCCCACCAAAACCCCAAACCTGACTCTCAGTGACTAGTCATCCTGCCAGAGCGCCAAGCACGACCCCATAGAATTCGTCGGCTGTACACGTGATGGAAGCCAAACTGCCCCATCTTTTTCCTGCTGAGTGGCTGGTGGGTTCAGACTGCTCACCTTCCCTTTGCAGCTGAGCACCCTAGCCCCTGCCCTCCTCCTGACCCCCCAGCCCCTGAAAAGCCCACCGTCGTACTTTTGAAGTGCTGCTGCTTCTGAAGTTTTTCCTAAACTCATTCCATTTGTCAGGCGTTGACACTCTCTAAATAATAATGATACGATTCATTAGGAACAATTTTATAATCATTAAAATCCAGTAATTAAAATCACAAATCACGTAATGAATAATCATGTTGGCAATAATCAATCACAGTGCTTTCCCGAAAATAGCACTTGGGGCTCATTAGCTTGTACGCTTCTTGCTTCGTCCCCCAGGAATAAGCTTTATTGCTTTTCTGGACAAAGGACGGCTAATTATAATAAAAATGTTTTGAAGTCACCTTTTTTTTGGTCCTCAGATCTGAAGCCATGCTGCAGTGGGTGCATTATACATGATAACGTGGACTAGCCATTGCCAGCCCCTCCAGAAAGCTCCAGTGTGTTCAGGTGGAAGTCTCTCCCTGAGATCATGGTATTAGGAAGCTGCTCTCCTGAGACGGTCTTTGGCAAAGTGAACCCAGGACCGAGGGGCAGGACGGTTGCTGGGCTGCTGTGGCCGAGCAGTTTCTCTGGTGTCTACCAGTAGGCCCCGGTGTGTGTGTGTGTGTGTGTGTGTGTTTGCGCGCGCGCGCCTTCTCTCTGTAGTACTGAGGGCTAAGCACGGGGCCCACGAGACTTTTACACGATGACCCACAAAGATGGCGGACAGAGGCAAGCAAAGAACTTAGGAGAAGATAATAGTCAATTTCTTTCTTTTTTTTTTGTTTGTTGGGCATCACTGCTCTCTGGTGGTGGGAGTAGGAGTAGTCAATTTCAACGACAATTTCACATCCTAAGAAGGTGCCTCTTGGTGCGAAGGCAGTGGAAAGTGGAAGGCGAGAATGATGTCACTGCCGTTTGTTTCCATGTCTGTTGTCTGTTAAGGTGATCTTGTGTTCTGAACTTTTATGAGTAATGCTGAGCAAACATTCGTCTTGAGCACTTTGCTGATTATTTCCAGGGGATTAGATTGGTTTAGGAGTCGGTGGGCTAGCTCAGAACCAGGAGGCATCTTGAGGGCTTTGGGGATCTGTTGTGCATTCGTCCTCATTAACCAGCCTTCCCGCCACTGCAACCTGCGACGGGGCCCTGCCCACCAAGTCAGTGTTTTGAACGCGTATCACTATGGCGATAGTGTGTACATGAGGAATGTAAGTGATAAATAATACATTCATGTTGGTGTCTGTAGAGTGTGTACACAAACAAACATTTTCACCACCGGAGGGCAGTGATGCCCAAAAAAACAAAAAAATTAAAATTGAAAAATTAAAAAAAAAAATACATTTTTTATAAGGCTAAATCTTTAAAATGTGGGGTTGAGCCCCAGTGGCGTAGTGGTTGTTTGAGGGACTGCGGCCCACTGGGATGGAGGTTCAATTCCAGCACCACAGGAGCAAAGACTGGGCCTCCTACTCTCACCACCAGAGGGCAGTGATGCCCACCCAAACCCCCCCCCCCCCCCAAAATCTTTAAAATGTGTTCCTTCAGGGCTGAGCCCCGGTGGCGTAAGTGGTTGAGTGCAGAACTGCAGCCTGCGGGTTTGGAGGTTCAAATCCATCGGAGGCTCCCAGGAGCGGCACTTGGGTAGCGCCCACGACCACCAGAGGCAGTGATGCCCACAAAAAAAAAAAAAATGTGTTCCTTCGTATTTTATTAATTGCCTTGTTATCATTACTTTTTCATTATATATATATATGTATGTATATATATGTATATATATATATATATATTTTTAGGCATCACTGCCCTAAGTTGCCTACTTTTGTCGTTTAAAATCTACACACACACTGAGCCCCGGTGGCGTAGTGGTTGTGTGCGGGACGGTGGTCCACTGGGTTGGAGGTTCAAATCCAGCAGCAGCTCTCCAGGAGCAAGGCTGGGCCTCCTACTCCCACCAGAGGACAGTGATGCCAAAAAACAACAACAACAAACAAATCTAAAGGCACCGGCTGCTGTGGGGGAGAAAAGCACGTTGGTCTTCTCCACGAGGCTGGCAGCCTGGGGAGCCTGGGCTGGCCTCCGTGCTGTAGGACCACGCGGAGTCCACAACGCAGCGCCACTCGAGAACCACACTTTGTGGTCTCCCTCCTTAGGTTTTCTTCCTGCCGTTAAGTAACACCATCCTCAGCTGTTTCAAAGATAACTCCGTCTTCGCCTGGGAATGCGACACGCTCTTCTGCAAGTATCAGCTGCCAGCCCCACCGGAGAACTCGAGTCTGTTGTACAAAGTGTTTGCCGTGACCAGGTAACCTGCGTGTTAAAACTCTGAAGGTTGTTAGCAAGGTGGAGTTGCAGATGAAATTACACACATCTTTACTCAAGCGCCTGCTTTTCGTGAGGAAAGGCTTCCTTCCAATTGGATGTGGTCTGCAGACCCTGTTTTTCTTAGACTTTCTTGTGAAAAACTCGCAGACACACACACACACACACACACACACACACACAACAGTGTCTGTACTTTGCTCACCGTCGTTACTCTTATCTCAGTCCAAGTAGCCTTGCACTTGGGTTCCCTGTTTCCAATCTTATTTCCCAAGGTCAGTCTCTGCACCACAGATCTAGCAGTCTCTTTAAAGCAGTGGTTCTCAACTTTCCTAGTGCTGCGGCCCTTTAATATAGTTCCTCATGTTATGGTGATTAACCCCCCCCCCAACCATAAAATTATTTTCCTTGCTACTTCATAGCTGTCATTTGCTACTGTTAAGAATCAGGCGCCCCACAGGTTGAGAACCGCTGTTTTAAATCACTGTGTTAGAGCAGGGCGCTCCCTTACTGTAAATCCTCCATAGGCTTGCCGCTGCATGTAGAATAAAATCCAAACACCCCCCCTATCCCAGGAGGCCTTCCCGACCCTCTGGTGCTGGCAGCCAGAATGCTGGACCTTGTCTCAGGCTTCCCACGACTGCCCTGTGATCGGTCACCCGGCTCTCAGCAATGCCTGCTTTCCTCGAATCCCTCGTTTTCTGGTTCCATCTAGACTTAGGGCCAGCTGAGTCCAAGCTCACATGAGTTTGCCTTCCTGTAGAATGGAAATCCACGGGAGCGAGGGTCATACCTGTCGCTCATGACAGCGTCCCTCCCCCGGCATCTGCAGTGACACTCTCCCAGGGCTTGTTCCATAAAGGAGCAATGGCCTTGTCACGCACCTCAGTACGGCCGTGTTCATTCAGCTAATCTTTTCGTACCATGCCAATATAATGAGCTTGCTTTCAAGCCGGAGGAAAAACGCTGGGGCTTTTGGTTTTGTTTTTCATAGAGCCACCCAGCACCAATTCAGGAGAGCTGTGTGCAAAATCTAGGAAGCTGAGATTTTGCTTTGAAGTGTGAGCACGACTCAGGAAACTGCCAAGCCAATCATCCAACATAAGCGGCTGTTAGACTGGTGTCACTCAGCTGGCTCATGGTGGCCTTCTAGGATTCTGTACCGCTGGGGACTGGGCACACCTCAACTAACCCGCCTTGCGGGCTATTTTGTTCTGTAGGGACGGCCGAGTCCTAGCCGCTGGGGGCAAATCGAATCATCTTCACCTGTGGTGCTTGGAAGCCAAGCAGCTCTTTCGAATCATCCAGATGCCGACTAAAGTCCGGGCCATTCGCCACCTAGAATTTCTCCCTGATAACTTCGACGCCGGTTCCAATCAGGTCAGTGAGAAAGCAGCCGGGCGTGGTGCTGTTTGAGAAGGGTGCCGTCCGTTCCTAACGCAGCCTAACCCCTGTGCGCCCAGGGCCAGTGGCACCCAGAGACCACACAGACAGGGTTCGGAATCCTGCTTGGGAGATGGTGGCGAGCCGTAAGCAGCAGTGACCGATCTCCGAGACTTGGAGCAGCAATGAGTAAAGGCTGAAGGAAGCAATTCACCTAGAGGGTTCGTGGACCACCGTGGGAGCCCGGCCACACTGGGATGGCTCTGAAAGGGATCACGATAGAAGATCCTGGATAGAATGGGAGGGAAATGTGGACCAAAACTCAAAACGACATCGAAGACCAGACTTACTCGTCTTTTAGAGACTGAGGGGACACCCCCCCCCCCCCCCCCAGGTTTATAGTCCTTCGATGCCCTCTGGCCTGGCGCAGAATTCACCCCGAGGGCTCAGCTTCCAGCCAACGACCAGCCTACACAGATGACCGGGGAGGTGTGTGCTCCTGACACCCAAAGGTTCGCCTTGGCCCGGGCCTGCCGTTTGGAAACCCTGGTGGCATGGTGGGTCCTCGTTAGGCCGCCAGCCACACAGCCAGGAGTTGGAAAGCACCGGGCACTCGGAGGAAGACACTGTTTCCTGCCCCGGCCTAGCTACCATCTCAGAAACCCACAGTGCAGCCTGCCCTTTCCTGAAGGGTCACCATCAGTGGACATGGTCTCAGTGAGAGAGAGAGAGACAGAGAGAGATGAAGTGAAGTGATACAGGAGGAAGGAGGGAAAGTGCCCTCAGCGTTATGGGGATTGTAAACAGTGTTACACAGCAAAATGCATGTGAACTAGGCTGAGCCCCAGTGGCGTAGTGGTTGTGCGCGGGACTTCGGTCCACTGGGATGGAGGTTCAATTCCAGCTCCACGGAGCAAAGGCTGGGCCTCCTACTCCCACCACCAAAGGGCAATGATGCCCAAAAAACAAAACAAGCAAACAAAATGCATGTGAACTGTTGAAGGCAAAACCAGTTTGCTCTGCAAATTGTCACCCAAATCACAGTAAGACAATAAGGAAAATAAAATAGCCTTCATCTTACTTGTACCCTGACTCTTAAAAAAACTACTTACATTGTTGTTTTGGCAAAGAGTCTAGAATTGAAAAAAATTTTTAAAAGCCAGTCTTGTATTATACATATTAATGAACATTTATCCTTTTAATGAAAATCAGCCTATCCTAAATGGATGTCAGGATTCATGGTGCTGGTGGGGGAGTGGTTACCCATCAGGCTGCTGGCTGCCCTTTTCGTTTTAGAGCCAGACTTAAGCTGGGCCTGAGCAAGGCCGGTCTAGAGGAACCAAAAACCACTGCCCTCGAGTCGATGCTGACCCAATGGAATGGGTAGAACTGCCCCTGTGGGATTCCTAGACTATCTCCGTGTGGGAGTAAGAGCCTCCCCTTTCCTCTGGGGCACGGTGGCTTCAGACTGCCCACCTTGTGGTTCATAGCCCAGTGACTGACCACTCCGCCACCAGGGCTCCTCACAAGAGCCACGGTGAGGGATTTTAAGTCCTGTGGGGATCCGCCGACTTTCTCCTTCAAAGACAGAACAAAACACATGCCCGAGGGGGCTTCAGAAAGGTTATGGGATGGAAGTCCCGTCGTTGCTCGCTCCCATTTCCCACGAGCTTTCCGAAGCCCTTCCCATAGGTGTGTGTTTGTGTGTAGTCTGTCCTGTGTACATGTGCCTTGCGTATTTCTTTTTTTTTTTTTTTTGGGGGGTGGGGGCGTGGGCATCACTGCCCTGGTGGGAGTAGGAAGCCCAAACTTGCTCCTGGAGAACTGCTGATGGGCTTGAACTGCCAACCCTGTGGGCTGCAGTCCTGCACTCAGCCACTACGCCACCGGGGTTCAGCCGCGTATTTATTTTCATAGATTGTTTCTCTCTCCTCTTAAGGTTCTTGGAGTGCTAAGTCAAGATGGAATTATGAGATTCATCAATATACAGACCTGTAAACTTCTCTTTGAAATCGGGAGCCTGGAGGAGGGAATTACCTCCTCAGTAATTAGTCCGCATGGACGGTACATTGTATCCATTATGGAAAACGGGAGTGTGAATGTCTACTCCGTCCTGGCTCTCACCCAAGAAATAAATAAGGTAAGGCATTGAGTAAGTAGCACCCTTTATTCTTATTACTGTTGTCTTTAATGACATCCTTTTTTAAAAAAAAAAAAATTGGGGGTGGGGGGGGCTCATACAAGTCTTGTCACAATCTATCCATCCAACTATTTATTGTGTCAAGCACACCTGTCCATATGTTGCCCTCATCATTCTCAAAACATTTGCTTTCTACTTGAACCCTTGGTATCAGCTCCTCATTTTTCCCCCTCCATTCCAGCCCCTCCCCATGAAACATGGATCATTTATAAATTATTATTTTGTCATGTCTTACCCTGTCCGACACCTCCCTTCACCCACTTTTCTGTATGGAAGGGGTAGATGGGAAGCCGATCGCAAGGCTCTACACAGAACCTCCTCCCTGGGGGACGGACAGCATCGTTTTTTTAATAGCATCCAAATATCAGTAACAGCATCTGCATGATTCTGTGACTGCCTTAGCGCTGCCTCTGTTTTCTAGAGGTTTCTCCTGCTCTGCCCCCGGCGCCACCGCTCCCTCTTTGATTCCCCCTCCCACCTTGACTTCAGCAGCTGCCGTGCTGGAGACCGATCTTGTCCCTGCCCAGGATCCGCTCACCACCTCGGTCCCCAAGGAGGCCCCAGGTTCTTCCTCTCAGTCACCCATTTCTGGATGATGTTGCCATCGTCATTTCCAAAATATTTTCTCCTTGAGCCCTTGGTGTAAGCTCCTCTTTTCCCCCCTTCCTCCTCGCCACCCTTCCACCCTCGTGAATCCGTGATCAATTATGCATCATTATTAGTATTTCGTATCTTACACTGTCTATTGTCTCCCTGTGCCTACATTTCTGATATCCGTCCTTAGAAACCTGGCTAGACCAGAGCACACACCCTGATGCAGAAACGAACTCTCGACACATGGAACTCAGGATGGATAAGCCCCTCAGAAACAGCAGTGGGAATAGCAATATCATGAGAGTAGGGGGGTGGTAGTGGCGGAGGAAGGGGGAGATAGGGGGAACCCTTCAGTCTTTCTTGCTGTTTCAGAATATACAACCTTATTTTTTATTTATCTATTACAGCGTTTTATTGGGAACACCTAGGGCTCTTATCACAATCCATCCGTTGTGTCAAGCACGTTTGTGCATCTGTTATCCTCCTCAAAACCTGTCCTTGCTACTCAGTCCCTTACTCTGATCTCGTGTTCTGTCAGTCGAGCAGTTTGGAAGGTATGACAAGTCAGGGCCGATCTCAAACTCCAGCCCTCGAGAGGCTGCTTGGTCATAGAGCAGGCCCTTAGCCAGGGAAGAGAAGGATTAGAATAGCCTGTAAAGGAGGACTTACCAGAATGCGTGCATTAGAGAGGCGAAGACCCATCCATGGCCCTCGAGGAACCTGGGGTCCTTCAAGTGCATTTGGAACGCATAAAGCCCCAGTGACCTTTCTGGTCATTTCCTTTGAAGCAAGGAATGATACCAAGGATGTCGTAAATTCCTGCACCTTTGTAAGTGGGTTGGCGATTTCCTTTGCTGGTTGCTGGGCCCGTAAACTCCAGGGTTTGAAGTCTCCAGTCCTGCTCTCTGAAGCTGTTGACACAAAGGGGCTCATGGCAGGAGCCGTGGCTGCTCCCATGATGGACCTCACCCAAGACAGCCGCAGGACAAGGGACATCACCTGAGGGCTTGTTTTCTGAGGGACCTGTCAGCCGAGCATGGAGAATACTGGGGTGCTTCTCAGGGCTGCTCTTGTTCCGTTAGGGCCCCTCTTCCACCACCCGTCCCCTCTCCTGGCCACAGGAGGGTGGGCCCGGGTTTGGCGTCCTCTCATGTGAGACGGCTCCTCTGGCTGTCTGACTTTGTTGTGGTTCTCTGTCACTCTCTCCGACGGTCCTCTGGCAGTACCCGTGGCTATTCCAAACCGGAGTCAACACTGACATGCCGCGACCGTGCGGGACAGGGTAGAACTGCCCCGTGGATCTCCCAAAATGCATCTCTCTACTCGGGTGGAAGGCCCCATCCTCCATCCACCCCCCCTCCCCGCCCCCGCACAGCGGCCGGACCATGGACCCTGCACATGGCAGCCCCGAGCAGAACCGCTCCGACACGTTCTTACATGAATCCCAGCGGACGTGTCAGCATCACACCTCAGCAGGCCGTTTTCCCTCGGGATAACCCCTTCCTTTCTTATTCCCTCCCCCCTTTTAGCCGCCGCCTCCTCTAGTGAAAGTGATTGAAGATACGCCCAAGAGCCACGCCAGCGCCAGTGGGCTTAAGGTGAGAGTCCATTCCGGACGCGTGCAGCGGCCAGCCAAGGCGAGGGAAGGCAACGCTCGGGCACCGACCAGAATAGTGAAGCAGGACCCGAGGGCCAGCGTGGAGAACAAGGAGGTGAGCGTTAGGGTCCCTCTGCGCCCACCCGCTGCCCACAGGTGTCCGGCTCTGAATGCTGCCTGGCTCCCCCTTCTCCCGGGGAATTCACTCATTCAAGAGAAATCTTTCCGGATTTACACTCTCATGTTGAAGGAACACATTCTCTAGCAGCTCTTTTTTTTTTTTTTTTAAATCATTTTATGGGGATTCTTACAACTCCCATCCATTGTGTCCAGCACCTTTGTGCATACAGTGCCATCATCATTTTCAAAACATTTTCTTGGGGCTCAGCCCCCGTGGCGTAGTGGTTGAGTGCAGGACTGCGGCCCACTGGCTTGGCAGTTCAAATCCAGCAGCAGCAAGGCTGGGTAGCTCCCACGACTACCAGAGGGCAGTGATTGCCCCCCCCCCCCCCCCAAAACAAAACAAAACATTTTCTTTCTACTTGATCCCTGCTCCCGGCTCATTTTTCCACCCTGTCTCCCTCATGAACCCTTGATCATTTATAAATCATGACTTGTTCTGTGTCTTACCCTGACCGCTGCCTCCCTTTGGGTTTGTTGGGAAGCCCCTGCAGATCATGTCTGATGTCTGTGCTTATTCTTAGGCTACTGAACCTCCCCCACCCCACTCCCTTGCAGAAAGAACCTTTTTTTTTTTTAAATCATTTTATTGGGGACTCACACAACTCTTAGCACAATCCATACAGCCATCCATTGTGTCAAGCACATTTGCACATTTGTGGCCATCTGCTTTCCACTTAAGCCCTTGGTGTTAGCTTATCATTTTTCCCCTCCCCCCCTTGCTCCTCCCTCCCTCCCTCATGAACCATTATTAACTTATAAATTTTGATTTTTTTTGGGGGGGGGGTTATCACTACCCTCTGGTGATGGGAGTAGGAGGCCCAGCCTTTGCTCCTGTGGAGCTGGAATTGAACTTCCATCCCAGTGGGCCGCAGTCCCGTGCACAACCACTACGCCACCGGGGCTCAGCCCCTATTTTTTTTCATATCGTATAATGTTATATGTCTCCCTTCACCCACTTCCCTGTTGTCCTTACCCCAGGGAGGAGGTTATGTAGATCCTTGGAAACACTACCCCCTTTCTATCCCACCTTCCCTCCACTCTCCAGTATCGCCATTCTCACCCCTCGTCCAGAAGGGATCATCTGTCCTGGATGCCCCATGTTTCCGGTTCCATTCGAGGACGAATCTTAACCCTGTCTGGAGAGGACGCTATAGCTGACCAGGCTCTCAGGGGAAGGCAGAGGGGGAGCACAGAGGGCAGGTCTCAACCACACACCAGCAAACAGCGGCATTTACCTTTTTAAGCGCTAACTTAAGAGGCTACATAATATCCTTGATGTTGCCTCCTGGCCTACAAAACGTGAAATACTTTGTATCCAGCCTGTATAAACCCTGCTCTCACACTCAGTTCATAGCAACCCTGTGTGACCAGGTCGAACTGCTGAATTTCCAAGACTGTCACCCTTTACCGGGATAGAATGCCCCGTCTTTCCCCCAGGGAGTGCCTAAGTGGTTGTGATCTGCAGTCCTGGAAGGTAGCAGGCTAACGAGTAACCAGTATACCACCAGGGCTCCTCAGACCTGACTTAGGGTAAAAAATCGCCTCTGCTGTGAAGAGGCACCTTGGAATGTGTGCACGGAATTTTCATGGGGTGAGCACGTAAGGGCCCCTTGGTGTGAACATGCCTCTTGCGTTCTAAAGTTGGGGCCCCGCTTTCATGTGTTCAGCTTTAAGGCCATGCTGCTTTACGGTAGGAGCACTGGTGGTGGCGTGGTTCCTCCATGGGCGATTGACCACAGAGTCAGCAGATGGAAACCACCTGCCCCTCCAGGGAATAAAGATGAGGCTTTCTGCTCCTGAAGAGAGTTGACGTCTCGGAAACCCCTGGGGCTGCTATGGGTCGGAAGGGACCCGAGGGCCGTGCGTGTGCTCTGGGGTTTGGAACTGAATGGTGCGCCCTTCCTCTTCACAGAATGAATTGCCAGATGGATTAAGCAGAAAGCGCCTACAAATCTTGTTAAAAGGCTATGGTGAATATCCGACAAAATATAGGTGAGATTTCAGTTGTGTGTGTTTTTCTGTTAAGTCGAGTTTACTGACAAAGTCGCATCTGTGTGTTTCTGTTTGCTTTTTGGCTAAAGTTACGTTTCGATTTCAGAATGTTCATTTGGCGCTCTCTCCTCCAACTGCCTGAGAACCACACTGCCTTCAGCAGCCTGGTGGATAAGGGGGTCCACACGGCGTTCCTCAACCTGCAGAAGAAATATCCCATCAAGAGCCGCAAGCTGCTGCGAGTCCTGCAGAGGTGTGTGCAGCATGGCGCCGCCCTGTCGGTGAAACCCGGAACTGCAGCGTCCTCACGACCTCAGTTCATGCCCTGTCAGTTGGTCATCTCTGGTCTTCCATGTAGCATGGATCTGCCTGAGAAGGTCTAAACCAGCACTGATACCTAGTCTCGAAGCCAGTGCCAAACTCAGTGCCATCGAGCCAGTTCTGACGATAGCAAGGACAGGGTCAAATGGCCCCTGTGGGTTCCCGAGACTGCGTCTCTTCACAGGTATAGAAAATCCCATCTTTCAGGCTGAGCCCCGGTGGCACAGTGGTTGAGTGCGGGACTGCGGCCCACAGGGTTGGTAGTTCATATCCAGCAGCAGCTCTCCAGGAGCAAGGCCGGGCCTCCTACTCCCACCAGGGCAGTGATGCTCACAAAAAAAAAAAAAAAAGAAAGAAAAAAAGTCCCGTCTCTCTCCTGAGGGTGGGCTGGTGGTTTCCAACTTCTGACCGCACAGTTAGCACTCCCCAGAGTAGCCACTTCACCACCGCTCTTGCAGATCCCTAGTAAGCCCCTGCCCTCTGTTCCCCTGTGCAGCTCTGAAGGCTGAGGACACACTGCCATCTTCACACCAAAAAAAAAAAAGAATTCAGAATTCTTACCTAGTATATATCTCCCCAGTTTTCCTGTTACCCTGAGGGGCTTATCACTTTTTAAGTGATAAACTTATCCAGGCCTCAGTAAGGCGCACCCCTCACACTTGATGGGTGTCTTTCGAGTCGCTCCAACAAAAGCAAGCTTCTTTTTTTTCTGAGCACTGTTTTTGTCAAGGGGGAAAGAAAATCAGCTCTGGCTATTGCAGTAACAAATGCACATGAAGGCTTTAATGCGGCGGTTTCATTCCGAGCCTAGGAATTTATTCAAATCAGGTAGCCCACATACAGAATACGGGGCATCTGATGGCAGTGTTGTTTGTAAATGGTGGCAAACGACCCCAGTGCCCCACAGTGGAGGTCAGGTTACAAAGAAATTAGACGTGTCTGTACAGAACTGTCTCATGCTTCTGTTGGCGATCACGACAAGGCTCTGTGTTCTGTGCAGTGAGGAAATCTTTCTAAGATATAGTGTTCACTGAAAAATGCAAGATGCAGAACAGTGGTGATGGTAGGCTACAGAGACGTGATCAACGTGCTCTATTTGAATTCTCTGAATTCATCTCCCCTGAAAGTCACAGACAGACTTCAAGATGAACGGATTTTTGAAGGAAGTGAACAAGTTGAAATGTTCAGAGTGGAGTTGTTTGCTGGGACTTGTTACAAAGTTCGGTGCAGCTGGCTAGCAAAGGCCCAAAGGGCCTGCCATCTGCTGTCTGTCTCCACCCCCAGGTATTCAGTGGGTTGGCAAACCCAGCTCCTGAACTTAGTGCCCACTCCAGTGAGCCTCAGTCCAAATGCTGCATCAGCTCCACATATGTGGGTCCATGTGGCAGTCATGTGCTTATGTTAATTCATTATTGAGATGTAGGGGTGGAGTCTAGCCTGTTAATCTGGAGATAGCCAATGAGTAGCCAATGAGGCCTCTGTGTGGGCATGGCTTTCTCCTGATACATCTTGGAAATCTCAAGATATTTCCCTCATGAAGATGAGAAGCTATCTCCCCAGTTGGGAGTCAGTCTCAAAGACAATGAACTACAGACAAGACAAGATGGCAGCGTCCGAGGAGCCAGAGGAGAAGCCACACGGCTTTGCCCTGATGGAGCCAGACCTCTGAAGCTGGAGAGGCCACGTGGGGACCCCTGCCAGCGATGAGTTGCTTCTGCCACCACTGGATGCTGTTGATGGACCCTGAACCCTGGAAGCGAGGAGCCATGGGGAGACCCCTGCGAGCACCAGGATTCTGTACCCACTGACCTGTGACTTCTTGAGTTGGAAGGGGACATTATAGACTGGTATCGGGCATATGGGCTAATATCAGACTTATGACTTTGAACTGGACTGGGTTGGGATGCTTTCTCAGTGTTCCATTCCTTTTGTATATAAACCATTCCCTTATATCCATATGCGTGTCTATAAATTTGTTCCTCTAGTCTACCCGGGCTAGCACAGTCAGCAAGTCCCGCTGCCCCAGTTAACGTGCCCAGAGGCCCCCATTCCTCAGTTAGCCTCCTGCAGAAAAACACTGGGCTTGACTTGCTCCGTGGGCAGGAGAAGCCCATCCCTCAGGCCCGTCATGTTCTGTTTCTTCGTTCTGCTGCTGTGCCTCTGATGCTGCAGCTCTGGTCTGATCTGGAAGGTTCATTGCACAGGGACCTTGCTGTGCAGAGGACAGGCTCTTCTCCGGCTCTTGCTGCCCATGAGCTCCCTCCTCCTGCTTCTCAGAGGGCACATGGTACCCACAGCAGGGTGCCACTCCCCGGAAGCCTGTTCACGTGACACAGGTGGAGCCTGTCTGGATCTTCCCCCAGGCAGGGAGAGGTGGTTGGGCGGGAGTTAGGGTCTTTGTCCGGAAGAGCCACAGTCATCACTGCCCCTGCTGCCACCATTAGTGATCGTTTAGAAAGGATCCATGCTTGTCACCGTGGCTGCTTCTAGGATGGTAAACTGGAGGCCAGACGTTAGACATGCACGGTTAGACGGTCGGCAGAAAAGTCTCAGTGTCAGGTGCCTCAGCCGGCAATCGTCCCGTCTCTGCCGCTGCCTTTTTAACCCTGACGTGTTTTCTGGCCATGGTTTTCTCGTCACTCACAGAACTCTGTCAGCATTAGCTAACTGGTCCGCCATCTTCAGCGACACGCCATATCTCCCGCTGCTGACATTTCCGTTTGTGAAGTTATTCCAGAACAATCAGCTCATCTGCTTTGAAGTCGTGGCGACCCTCATAAGTAAGCAGAGAGTGGCTGACGAGGGGGGCCGGGAGTGGGTCCGGGTCCCTGCGTGTCTTCCTGCTGTCTGGCGTGCCCTCAGCAGCCCTGGGAGGTAGTGGTCACACGTTGGTCTGCCATCGGCAGGGTCGACTCCTGTCAACAGTTAGGGTCTCGGGCAGTCACAGGGGCGGGTTGCCATGAGTTCAGTGTGGGCTTGCGGGCGGGGAGTTTTATTTGGGCTTCTCTGCCCCTTTGCCGTTTGTAGCAAGGGACATTGTAATTATTTTGATCCGCTCTTAGGGATCACTGGAGAACATTAGGGAAGCCCACCAAGGAGAAACAATTCTCCCATCTTTCTTCCTCAGAGCTCATCTTTTGATGACTTTCTCATGAGCTTTGCTCCCCAGTTCTTGAGCCATCTTGAGCAGCATAACGCATCGCCTGGCTCTGATAGCCTAAGGACCTGCGCAGTAAGCAGCGGCCTGCAGGCCGCCAGGTCAGTGGTTCAGACCCACCACGAGGGAAGCGAGGCTGGCTGCTCCCTTACAGATCTGCAGCCTCTGAAAACCCGGCAGAAGGTCGCTGTGCGTCTGAATTCACTCAGGGGCAATGGGTTACCTTATCTTCTATACCTCTATCCATGTTTTTATCGCTGGTGTGGCAGTCCAGAGGGTGTCTGTACACGTGCCGTCTCTTCTTGCTGGACATTTTGGTTGCTTCCTAATTATTACTTTGTAAAGTCGCAGTGTCACAAGCATCTTCCTATATAGGTAGCTATACTCCATATAGATCGATTCACAGGACTGGAATAATTAGGTCGGAAAATGCAAATATCCTCCTTCATTCCCCAAAAGGGTCATATGGTAGCTTATCCAGACACAAGCACTAATTAGACTTTTAATTGTTTACAAGAAAATGGAGCGTTTCATTTCATCTCAAGAGTCGTGAAAAACACGTATTTTTCATTTCCAGTAAAACCTTACTATATAGCTGAATTATGACTCGACGTGGAGGCACTCTTTGTCTCTGAGCCAGCGTAACTCAAGGAGCAGAGGGCTGTGCTGCTCCCGGCCAGGCTGCCGCTGTCCTCCAGGGCATGGGTGGGGCTGCTCACAGAGAGGGCCACGCCAGCCACTGAGCGAGCCACAGCGAGCCACCTCAGGGCGTGCAGGGACGGCAGGGTGGCTTTCCAAAGCCAGCTGCTTCTCTGAGACCAGTTGTGCATGACGGCTGTGAAGCCATTCTGGTGGTTACTCGGTTATCTCATCTGTGAAAACAGAGCCCTGAGAGCTGAAAAGGCCTGCCCATTTCTTGCTGGTGGATGGCTGCTCATGCGGAGTTAGAACTCTGAACATGCCTCCACGCTCCCAATTTTGAATTAGTTAGGACACTTAATACAGATTGTTCAGAGTAGCATGTTGACATTGATCGTTGAATGAAGACTTGGATAGGAACGTCTTTTCAAGGCATTATTTCGTTAGTTGGGAAAATCTAAATAGATGCAACACAGGAACTCGGAGGATCCAGAAAATTCCATGGCTTGGATGAGCACTGGGGAAAGACCTATTTTTTCTTTTCTTTATTTTTTTTTTGTGGGCATCACTGCCTTCTGGTGGGAGTAGGATACCCAGCCTTGCTCCTGGAGAGCTGCTGCTGGATTTAAACTGCCAACCCTGTGGGCTGTAGTCCCTCACTAAACCGCTATGCCACCGGGGATCAGCCCTCTTTCTTCCTTTCTTACCTGTTTTTTCCAACTGTTCTGACTGTGATTTGGTTGAAAGGCTTGGTTTATAGGGCAGCTTGGCCTCCCATTCCACCATGCAGTCCCACACATTGCGTTTCCTGGCATCAACTGCAGCCCCCAAGCAGCACCTTGCCCCCTTGCCCCCTATATGTCCTGTTCCCATCCATCCTTCTGCCTTGCACGTGTTGTCCCCAGGAGGCGCTGCCCTCTTGGCCGGCTGTGGTTCAATGCTCCGAGGGTGGGGGGGGAGGGGTACTTCCCAGGAGTAGAGCTTTCTCGTAGCTGCCTGTCTGGCTTGCAGGGCAGCTAAGGGCCATCAAATCAGGGGTGCTGCCGGTCTCCAGCACAGGAGCAAGGAAGCTCCAGAAGGCTCTGTGTAAGCTTTGAGTTTTGTCCCACATCTTCCTCAGCACTCTCCAGGCCCTTCTAACGTGACCCCTTCCAGCACAGTGAGAACTGGGAGCCCGGCACCACCTAGTTCTTCTGGCTTCAGAGTTGCAGGCCGGGATTCGAGGGGCCCATGAACCAACCCTCTGGCCTAATTTGTTTCCTTACGTATTTGATTTTCTTTCTTTTTTTTTGCATATCTGATTTTCTTTTTTGTTTGGTTGATTTTGGGGGGGGCATCACTGCCCTCTGGTGGGAGTGGGAAGCCCAGCCTTGCTCCTGGAGAGCTGCTGCTGGATTTGAACCACCAACCCAGTGGGCCACAGTCCTGCACACAACCACTACACCACCGGGTCTCAGCCCCCATATATGGTTTTCTATACTCTTTACTCTTCTTTGTTCAAGATAGGGACAGACTACTGCTCTTTTTAAATGGACACTGTACATCAAAGAAAATTTCAAAAATCCTACATACCAAAGATACTGCTAGCTTGATCGATTTTTTAGGAAATCTGTTGCCTTTTAATCTTAGTCACGTGTGCTTTTCTACTTCCACAAACACGTGGGAGATATAAAGCATGGATGCGTGTAGGAATATGAAGGTCCTTTGTTGAGAAACCCATGTAAAGGTCGTGCTTCCCTTTCCCTTTGTAGCCAACTGGTGCCAGCACTGGTTCGAGTATTTCCCCAACCCACCGGTGAACATCCTCAGCATGGTGGAGAACGTGCTGGCCTTCCACGACAAGGAGCTGCTGCAGCACTTCCTGGCGCACGACGTCACGTCCCAGGTACGAAGCGCCCGGTCTTTTCAGTCACTCACTCACTGTCGCACTGAGCCCTGTGCTGGCCTCAGGGAAGCGGCAATTCCTGGAAAATGTCTCATAGAGGACGCATTACGTTTTCCAATTCTTTTACAGGATTCCCTTCTTTTTCCTTCCTTAACCGTTTCCCCTCAAAGTGTACCTAAGTGGCCAGAAGCCAAATCCAGGGGGTTCTTTTTTTTTTTGGCATCACTGCCCTCAGGTGGTGGGAGTAGGAGGCCTAGCCTTTGCTCCGTGGAGCTGGAATTGAACCTCCATCTCAGTGGGCCGCAGTCCCGCGCACAACCACGACACCACCAGGGCTCAGCCCTCCTTTTGGCCGCGATACTTTCCCCGTGGCTTGGAGCGCCTCGACCAGGCCGGGTGAGCGCGTGTGGGCCAGCGTGACGGGCCGCGACACCCTGCGTCTGGGTGTGTTTCAGCTGTACGCCTGGCCCCTGCTGGAGACGGTGTTCTCCGAAGTGCTGACCCGGGAGGAGTGGCTGAAGCTCTTCGACAACGTCTTCTCCAACCACCCCGCCTTCCTACTCATGGCCGTCGTCGCCTACAGCGTCTGCTCCCGAGCTCCCCTGCTGCACTGCAGCCTGCGCGACGACTTCGAGGTAGGCGGCCTGGGGGTGGGGTCTCGCCTTCCCACTCACCCAGGGCCAGAAGACTCTGTTTCCTCGCCCAGTGACCATGATGGACCAGGCACTGGCGCTGAGTGCCAGGGACCCAGCGAGCAACCACACACCACACGCCCTGGCGGTCACTAAACAGGCTGTGGTGGCAGACCCCTGAGTCCTCAGAAGTGGAGCTTCAGAAAGCTTCATGGCCTTGGGCCTTTCTGAAGAGTGTCCCACTGTTGCGGAGGGGGTGGGGGGGTCTGTTCATTCTGAGCTCAAGACACCCACCCCCCACCCCCACCCTGGCCTGTGACAGTCAGGGTGCCCGGTCCTGGGCGGTCAGCGAACCGGAAGCTTTGACAGATGTCCGTCAGGAGTGGACTGAAGAAACTGGAGGTGATGTGTAAAAGGAGAGGTTCCTTTGGTACGTCGCATAGCATGAGACGCATCTCTGAAAGGATATCACCATCCCCATCAATGTTTTCCACTTAGCATATATGAAGGGACTTCAAAACATTTGTGGGAAATCCTTTTATCTTGCACTTCCAGTTTCCCCCAACTTCTCACACCCTTGTATGTCATGTGTCATCCTGATTTGCCAGCACAGCAGGATCAGGTGGGAAAATGTCTCAGATGCTTGTCAAGAACCAAGCGAATGTGTTTTCCAGTTTGTTTCCTTT
>PVJH01027610.1:0-28494 GCA_004026705.1 Nesogale talazaci | reverse complement strand
TCTTATATCTATATGTGTGTCTATGAAATTTGTTCCTCTAGCCTACCTGGACTAACACAAGTATAGACCTCATGGAGAAATAATAGTTTCACATTTTTATATTTCTGCTTAGCAAAGGTTTCTATGATTTTGTAGCAGTGCTTTTTTGACTCGTGTGTGTGTGTGTGTGTGTGTGTGTGTGTGTAAAAGGATGGAAGGAAATACACTGAATCGTGAACCGGCTGTCTCTGGATGTAGCACTTCTGTGTATGTTCTGCTCATGTGTGTTGAGCCTTATCACTGTAGAACATTCTGGCCAGTCGTAACTGTTGGCTCCATCATCTCTGCCCCTGAGGCCTTTGTGCAGGCCAAAGCAGGCTCCATGTACCCATTGGACAGGTCAGAGAGCAGGACAGCCAACGCCGCCCTCCCTTTAGCAATTCCAACCAATGACTGGCATGGACATACCTGTCTCCTCACTCTCAGGTGGGCTGACTGAGGACCCCAGTCTGCAGTGCACGGCAGAGGTCAGCAAGCATAAGTTGTGGCGACCTATCAGTGGTGTCTTGCTTCATAGCACACCCTGATTGTTCCACCTCTTCCCGGCTTCCCTTCCTCACCCCGACCAGTGTTTCTTGGGGTCACTTTCAGGGTCTTCCTTTGGGGAATCGAAACCAAGACCTTGGATTCCCCATGGCTTCTCTCCCCACCCCCCACCTCGTTCGTCTTGTTCTTTAATCAAGAAGGGCTGTGCAATCATCTTTACAACCAACTTTGGAACTTTCCTGCCCACCCCGCCTTTTGGGGCTCCTTGGTTTCGATTCCCCACTTCCCCCCTCCCTCTCCCTCCTGAGTCCCCAGGGGTTGGAGCTTCCGGCCAGGAAGGGGGGTATATCTAGATGGGTGTTACCCCTGGATTGGCCCATCTAAGCCAGGTGAATGTGATTCAGCCAATGGGCTCGACCAGGCTTGTTAACCATGCTTTCCTGCGGAGGAATTGAAAAGGTTTTACTCTGGCGTGCTCTTTCCCAGCCACTGCTACACAATGTTCCACAGGCGGGCTGTGGTCTGAGCCACTGTGACTTTCCCCAGCAGGCAGGCAGGGACAAGGGACCCTGTGGGTGCCCATGCTAACCTGAAACTTCATCTAACTTTCACAAAACTCGCTTGAACCACAAAGCAGGCTTCAGTGTGAATTCTTTCCTCTGTGGCGCCAAGGACCGAGGTGTGTTGGTCTCGCGAAGGTTTGTGTGGCCGTTGGTGAATCTTTGGTTGACGCTGCGCAGTCGTGTGTAGTTAGCTATCTGCATCGGGAAACTGGATTGGAACGTGTCATACTTTTTAGGTCTTTCAAGTTTAATGAAACATGGTTTTCTCTTTGGAGATATACTTTCTGCTCATAGGGCTGTTATCTGGGAGACCAATGCACAGGTTGAGAACCTACTCTTGAAAAAAGAAATCGCTGGGCACCTGGATAAAAAGGGGCTTCAAAATTGGGTCACTGCCCCAATTCCACCTTACAAATCTGCTTAGACCAGAGCATGCATGGACACTGGTACAGATAAGAGCTCACAATCCAGGATAGATAAACCCCTCAGGACCAATGATGAGAATAATATTAGGAAGGGAGGGGGGAGGAGGGGAAATATAAAGGGAACTGATAATAGTGATGGACATAAAACTCCCCCCCCCCCTCCTCCTGAACAAGGGAAAAGTGAATGAAAGGAGACTGTGGTTGCTTTAAGACATGAAAAAAAAAAAACCCTTACAAATTAAAGATTCATGAGGGAGGGAGGTGGGAGAGGGAGGGTAAAATGAGCTGATACCAAGGGCTCAAGTAGAAAGAAAATATTTTGAAAATGATGAAGACAACATATGTACAGATGTGCTTGACACAATGGACGGATCGATGGATTGTGATAAGAGCTGTAAGAGCCCCCAATAAAATGATTTAACAAAAAATAGGGTCATTGAAGGTATGGGTAAGAGGGCTTGGAGGATATGCCCCAGATATCTCTATAGTCTCCACTGGTCTAAGGACAGGGGAACCAGGCCCTGCACACAGAGCTGGGAACTACAGTGGACATTCCAAAGGGGCGCATCTGGGTTTGGTGTTAGAGGAACTTTAAACCAGGGGTGCTCAATACGTGGATTTTGATCTACTCATCGATTGCAATGTAGTGTGAGGAGATCACGTGGCATTTAAAAAACAGATGGGTGAGGGTGAGGGTTGGTGTTAGACTTTGGGTTAGGGTTAGTTTTAGGGTTATTGTTAGGGTTAGGTCGATGGCGGTGGGCGTATTGCGCAGCCTCAAGTGAATGCGCAGCCTCAAGAGGTGGCTTGCTCCCCATCCCTGGAGAGGTTTTGGCAAAACCCCTGGAGGAGTGCGTGTGTCAATAAAGTTAACCATTCCTGTTGTCCCTGGGTGGGACATTAGAGAACTGCAGTCAGCCTTCTAGGGTGGCAGTAATGGATGATTAGGAAGACAGCTCTGAGCAATGCAAATAGTTTATGTGCTTGGCTGCACCAGATGGGTGGAGGTTTGAGTTCACCGGAGACAGAAGACCTGAAGATAGTCTTCTAAAAGAGCAGTCTTTGAAAAACCATTAAAGTACAGTCCACCTTTGTTTTTTTTTTTTTTGAGGGGGCATCACTGCCCTCAGGTGGTGGAAGTAGGAGGCCCAGCCTTTGCTCCGTGGAGCTGGAATTGACCCTCCATCCCAGTGGACCGCAGTCCTGCGCACAACCACTATGCCACCGGGGATCAGCCCTTACAGTCCACCTTTGAGAGAGAAGCACTAGCCTATAGGCAGAGAAGGAAAAGAGAAAGATTGGGAGTGGCAGCCTGTCTGGACTGGTGATTTCAATAGCCCAGGGCAAGTCAAATTGTGGCCATCAGACCTCGAGGCTGATTCTAAATGCCCAAATCGCCCAAATGGGCAAACCCAAAATGCCTTTTGCTGACCCATTGCGTGCTCACTTCCCTGTCCTGCCTTTGCAAGCCACAGAGTCAGCAGGACCAGGTGGAGGGCTGACCTGAGAAATAGGAGCAGACCTGGGTTGCTCTGTTCATCACCTGGAGACACAGACAGGCCAAGTAGGCCACACCTGACAAAAGCCCCTAGGCACAGTTCATCCGGGAGCAGCTGACAGGAGTTCCCACCTGCTGAGCGGGTACTTTCCTTTCCAAATAAAGTCGGCTGTCTGCTGCCTGGTTTGCTTCTGTGAGTCCATTTTTTTTTTTTTTTCAGATTTCAAGATCAAGAGTCTCTGGACACATCAGAGCAGTCAGAACACTTTGACACGCATGAAGTCACCATGAATCTGAATTGAGTTTTGTGTGGTTACCAATCCGGGAGGAGCAGTGTAACACAGAGAAACATTGGAGCCAGTCCTAAGTTTGATTTTTGGTTCTGCAACTTATATCTCGGTTGCAGTATCCTTTGAGCGCTCTGCACTTTGTGTCCTTCCTTCATAAAGAGAGTAAGGAGAACTAGAAAGTGCACAGTTACCATAGTTGAAGCTGACCACTCTGAAACCGATCACAGTAGGTCTTGGATTGAGTGGGAGAGAAATAGGATATAAAATTCAAAAGTCTGAATTAAAAAAAAGAAAACCAAGATTACGTTCTGATAGACTGATGAAATCTCTGAAGCCAGAGCCCTTACATAACCCTTCAGCTACCCTCCAGACCCGAAACTGAACTCATCTCTATGGTTCAACTTCCGTCCAACTGAGCGATGGGCCTGCATAATGATCGGGAACAACAGAGAGGTACATGCGCCTTAGAACAAGCGACCAGAAGAGATCAAAAGGGCAGGGTTTGAGTAAAGCTCAGAGGTCAAGAGGAAGGCATAGGTAAAAAGGAAGAAAAAATTGTAAATACAAAATGAAGTGGGAAGAGTATTGATACGTTGTCAGGATTGCGATCAATGTCACCTAACAATGTGTGAACTGTGGAATGGAAAACCAAATTGTAAGCCAATATGTGAACTTTGGCTCAAATCATAAATAAAGAGTGAAAAAGAGAGAGAGAGAGAAAGAGAAAGGAGCTAGCCATACCTGTCCACCAACTCTACTCCCAAGACTGCTGCTGCCTTAAGGCTTTGCCCTGGTGAAAAGCTGAGCCCAGTTGTTTAGCGGAACAGCACCAGCTGCTTCTTGCAGGGGAGGACTGGCTGCCTGAGACATGCTCTAAAGACAGTTGCTCCCCTTGAGCACTCTCTCTCCACAAGGAAATGGTGATTCTGATTGATTTTTTTTAACTAGTTTTTGTGACTCAAGCCAAAGAAGAGTCTAGGACAGGTCTCCCTTCCCAGGGTAAGACTGTCAGGTATATACTAAAAGACTCTTCCCAGGGTTTGGAGCACACTGAACAAACACCCAGGGGGGTGAGGGGGTGAGGGGGGGAGCCGCGGAGGGGAACACGCAAGCCCCCTCCTCCACTTTGCAACCTTCTGTGATGGTCAGGAACCACGTGACCTAGCCCCTGTGCCCAGGAGGCATCATCCCTGCATGCTCCACCCTTCCAGCTGCCCTTGGGAGGGATCCGTGTCACAGAATGAAAGCACGAGGACACTGGAAGTCACCCAATCCAACCCTCAGTCAAAGTGTCTGAGCGGCTATAGCATTCCATGTATCCAGAGGGTTTCTAAGGCAACAGAAACCCCCAAAGAGGCGGAGCTCTATGGAGGAACAGAAGTGGTGGAAGAGGGCTTGGGTCTCCAGTAGACACGTCTCTGTAGCACCGCGGGCCAGCACCGTGCCCTGAGTTGGAAACCCTACAGAGGGAGACTGAGTTGGCACTGCCTCCATGACAGCTATCCCTTTAATACACACACTAACCACTCTCAGATGTAGCATTCACCCAATCCTCACAATCCCACAAGCAGGTATTACTATCTCCGTGTTATGGATGAAAGCAATAACTAACAAAAAGGCCCTGAGATTAAGTAACTTGCTTGTATCCACTGAGCTTCACAGAGCCAAGGTTTGGACCAGCTTCTGACAGGCCCAAGAGCCGTGCGGTGTCAACAGGAAGTCAGAACCATCATCTGCCAGCACCCAGCTCAGTGCTCAGCACCCAGCGCCTCTGCCAACAGACACTCCATGGCTTCACTTTAAGTGTATGCCCTTTTCCTCTCAGTGGACTGTGAACTCCTCCTCCAGGGCAGATGATTGATTCCTATGTTCTGGCACAAAGCATAGACTATAACGAGTGAATGCATGAATATACGAATGGAAAGAGAATAAGTCAATACCATTCTCTGTGTTACAACACACACACACACACACACTTTAGAATGATGGCTTATTTGGCCTGGAAAAGCTTTAACACCTCGAATTGTCACTGGTGGTAAAGGCCAAGTTGATTTCACCTCTGTTTCCTTACTTGACCCTCCCCACTGCCTTGTTTGGGAATCATGGTCATGATTGATCACAATCCCCTTGGAGAAGAGGAAAAGAGAGACTTGAGAGTTTTAGGAGCAAAGTGGACCCTTCCTACCCAGAGCTTCTGTGGTATCTGCTCGCCCTCATCTGGAACAGGAAGCCCGCGAGCTACTGAGCTGGTCTGGTCCACTCCAGCCTTTCCGGCTCAGCACCAGGCCCGTTCTGGGGGGTGGGGCGGACTGTGCAATCATTGCAGACCCAATAATATCAGACCTTTTTGCCCTCAGGTTTCAGGAATGTGTGGGCTGATCTGGCCAACTCCTACCGGGAACAAATGGGGAAACTGAGGCCTGGAGGGTGGGGATTCACCTACACTCGGCTTGTGGAGCATGCTGTCACCCCCAGGTCTCCAACCTTGGAGTAGTGATGAACTCCGACCTCAGCTCACACCAGAGCCTGGCACGATGGCCAGTGCTCAGGAAGGGTGGCAGAAGGCATGACAGACTATGAACTGCAGGGCGAGGACAGAGGCTGGGGTGGGGGGTGGGGGTGCAGCGTTGTCATTTGCGTTTGGGGTTGAGGTCTGGATACTGTTTTGAGTCCGGACGGGTGACTGGAGTCGAGGGGAGACCACAGAGAGAGGTGAGAAGGAGGTTGGGGTTGAGGAGAGGAGGGCTGGAGCCAGTGTGGGGGGCTTGGGGATGAGGAGGGTTGAGGCTGGTAATGGTGCTTGAACGGGGACTCTGATGGGCGGTTGGGACGTGGGTGTCCTGTGACGTTTGGAAGGCGGACTTTTTATTTGGGGTGGTGGTTGTGTGCATGGAGCAAGGGCTGTTGGGGTACGGTTCAGGCGAGAGCCAGGATGGAGGAGCGAGTGAGTTGACGCTGGAATTGGGTATGGGGGGGAGGAGGAGTCCCAGAGGCGAGTTGATACAAGTGGTGGGTGGCATGGGTGGGTTGAGGGTGGAGGGCTGAGGGTTGGGTGGCTTGGGTGAAGCACTTGACTGGACTGAGGCTCGCCGGGGGTGGGAGGGGGGTCAAGGGTGGGGGCGGGGGGAAGGCGGGGGCTGGTACCTGAGCCACCACATGTAGCCGTGCTCGTAGGGGAAGAAGCTGTGCGGGTCGTCGCAGCAGTACTTATGGTCGCGGAAGCCGCAGCAGAAGACGGCGGCCTCCTCGCCCCCCGGCTGCGGGCAGCTGAAGCCGCGAACCTCCACCTGCTCGGCGCTCACGTAGCTCGTGCAGGCGCCGCTCATCGCTGCCGCCCGGGGCCCGACGGCCGGCCGAGGGGAGGCGCCGAGACACGGAGCCGGAGCCGGGCAGGTAGATCTACGAGCGCAGGAAGAGGGGCGCCAAGTCCGCGGGGGGCGCGGAGAGCCCCGGCTCCCAGGACGTGGGGCAGGGGAGGGGCGGCCCGAGCTCTCCACTGCGCGACCCGGGGAGCGCGGGCTCCAAGGCGCAGGGAATCTGGGTGCAGAGGGTTGGGGGGGGGAGCCCCTCTAGTGCCAGGGACAGGCACGCGACGACCGCCACCGCCCCGCCGGCTGGGCTCTGTACCCCCTGGACAACCCGCTTTCCAGCTGAAAGCCGCGCGCTAAGGAGGGTCCCTTTGGGGGGGGGGGAATCCCCCACCCGCGCGCGAACTCTTCACCCAGATCCCCAGTTCCGAAGCCGTCGCGCGCCCTGCGGCCAACGCTCGGTTCCTTTCTCTTTGTGACTCGGCGTGGTGGTTTGTGACAAGGACTCCCCTAGCTCTCTCTCCCCGTCGCAAGCAGTTTGAGTTTGGGGGGGGGGGCGGGGGGTGGTGGCAGTCGCCACAAGGTCACCACGCGCTGCTCACTTCCCGGGTCCCGTTCCTATTCGTCTCCCAGTTATCAGGGGAGGCCAGTCCCTGGAGGCCGCCGCGCTGAGTAAAGTAGAGGGGCGCGCAGAAGAAGGCCCTCTGCCAGATGGATATGCCAACAGTCCTTGCTGCATCCGTGGGCTGAGGCGTGGGAACAGGTCTGAGGATGGCGCACGTCCGGGCAGTGCTTGGTCCAGTTGTGCGCAGGGTCGCAACCAACGTGATGGTACCTGACCACAGACGATAGCAAGGATCTGGGCCGGGGGGCCGGGCAGAAACATGCCTCATCGATGTCGATGGTTTGCATGCGTTCATGGGTTCCAAGGCTTATTACTAGGCAGGCAGGTCTTTGGTGGGGTTTCTTGGCCCAGGTCACTTGCTTGGTGAGGTGATCTGGTTCTCTCCCAGAGTCCTGTGCAGGCTGTGCCCAGCCTGTACTGTTTGTGAGCCTCAAAATCGGGCACTAAGGCCCTTGAGAGGGGTCCGATGTGGGTCTACCCTTGAGAAACAGGGCGGGGGTGGGGTGGGGAATCAGCCCCACAGACTGGTGGGCACAGGAGGGGGGAAGGAAAACACAGGAGCTGTCGACACAGAGGGGGCTTCTGGCTCTCCTGTCTGAGGGAGCAAAGAAGAGTTTGGAAAGGGCACGGTGGAATTTGCCCCATGGGTTCTTAGGGAGTCAAAAAAACGCAAGCAAGAGAGAATTGTTCCTATCCTCTGGAAAACCCGTATTCCCAGAACTGTGCATCTTTGCACAGGAGCTGAACCGCTTATGCTAATGATGGTGCACTTGGCATTTTCATTTCATCAGGTGGATGTGCATGCTTGTGCGTCAGTGGTTGGTGGAATCCTCAGAGTCTGCGTAGGAGACTCAAGTTCAGATCCTGGCCTGTTTACCTCATGCTCAGACACCACCTGTCTCTCGGTGATGGTTTGTGTGTTGTTCCAAGGCATAATGGGTTTCAGCACAGCTTCCAGACTAAGAGGGACTGGAGGAAAGGTCTGGTAATGTACTTCCAAAGATCAGATGAAAACCTGAAGGATCACAATGGTCTGTCCTGCAACCCACATGGGACTGACACAGCCATTATTTTTGCCTATTGGGCCTGGTGTCCTCATGTGCTGTGGACAGACTCTCTCAGGCAGATAATTTTTATCAGCTGGAATGTAAAGGGGGGGGGTGGTGGAATGCTGGGACAAGGAGAAAGGCCTCCCGGAGAATTCTGCTCTGGCTTCGATGGAATTGGGAAGTTGCAGATGGTTTTCCAAGGCACTTTCCAGCTGAAAGTTTTGCCACTTCCTCCCAACAACTCTGTAGGATGGGTCGAGTGGGGATCACTGTGTTTCTGAGTTTCTTTTTTTTGGGGGGGGGCATTACTGCCCTCTGGTGGTCAGAGTAGGAGGCCCAGCTTTGCTCCTGTAGAGCCGCTGCCGGAACCTCTGAGTTTCTTATTGGAGCCAGAACATAAATACTCTTAAGTCTCTAGAGAAGAGATAGCTCTTCTGTCCTTGGCTCCGCACTAGAAAGAATTCACGCCAAAGCCTGGTTTGTCATCCAAGCGAGTTTTATGAAAGTTAGAAGGGGTTTCAGGTTTACACAAGCACCCACGAGGACCCCTCGTCCCATTCTGCCTGCCTGGAAGCTGCTCGGGAAAGTCACTAGGTCGGCTCCAGGCTCCTGCCTTTACAGTCCTTTGGCAGAGAGGCATGGTTGATGACCCTGGTCGACCCCATTGGCTGAATTGAATTCACCTGGCCTTTGTGGGCCAATCCAGGGGCAGCCCTCCTGGCCGGAAGCCTCTGAACATGTGCAGTGTACCACCCTCGGCCCTGGAACGCCCTTTCCCCTATACTCTTCTACCTAACAATACCGCAAGTATTTCTTGGTTTTGAATCCTTTGGACTTGTTATCAGGAGAAACCAGTGCTTCGTGCTTGGTCAAGTGGAGGGGCAGGGAAAGAGAGGCAGGCCCTCAATGAGACAGATGCACAGACACTGGCTGCTCCAGGGCTCAACTATAAGAACCCTTGTGAGGATGTGGGCTTTCCTTCTGGGGTACACAGGCTCGCTCTGATTTGGAACTGACGGGATGGCACTTAACGACAGCAGCACCATTTCCTTGAGAGTAGAAAATTTAGGGGAAAAATCATTCTATTGGGGGCTCGTATCACCATCCATCCATCCATCTACTGTATCAAGCACATTTGTACATATGTTGCCATCATTATTTTCAAAACATTTTCTTTCTACTTGAGCCCTTGGTACCAACTCATTTCTCTCCCTCCTTTCCCCTCCCTCATGAACCCTTGATAATTTATAATTTTTTTTTTCATGTCTTAAACCAACCTTGGTCTCCCTTCACCCACTTTTCTGTTGTTTGCCCTTCTAGGGGGTGGGGGGCCCATGTGTGATCATTGTGATGGAAATGTACGTTTCACAGTGTAGGAAGCTAGAAGGCCAAACTCAGAATGCTGGCTCTGGGGTAAGCCCTTTTTGTCTGGGGAGAAATGCTTGTCTCTTTCAACGTTTGCCCCTCTGTTCCCTGGTGATCTCCCCATGGCATCGATGCCTCTCCATTTGTGGTTCCTTGTGGTTCATTTCTGTGTTTAATCAGCAAAGTCAATCATTTTGAAAATACCCTACAATGGAGATGGCACTATGAGTATGACAAAGAAGCTGTATTCCCACATGGGGTTCTATTCACAGGGGTAGACTGAGGGTTTGCACCTACTGGGGGGGGGGGAGGGAGGGAGAGATATGATCCCTACCCTAACCGTATTCCTGAGACCAGTCATCAGCCTACAGTCACAGTGGTTAGGGGCATAGACACTGTGTAGTCAGAGACTCCCCTTGGCAGTCTGATGTGGTCTAAGGACTTCCTAGTCCCAATAATGTTTATAAATGTGAAACATGAATTAGTGAGGATAACAAAGGTACTGGTTATATGGAAACATCATCAGAGTATTGATTTAGTGAGTTCCTAGGTCCCATCAAGGGGTTGCTAGTTACTGCTCCCAGTGCCCCCCATCTGTAGAACCAAACGATGCCCAGTGCTACACCATTCTCACCATAATAGGTGTGTTTAAGCCCCTTGTTGCAGCCGCTGGGTCAGTCCATCTCAATGAGGCTCCTCCTTTTTTTCATGGAACCTCTACTTTATCAAGCATGATGTCCTTCGCCTACTGAAAATGTGTCCAAAGGAAGCAACACAAAGTCTCCCCATTCTTGCTTGTACGCGAAAGTGACTGGGCACCCGCTTTTTAGCAATTTAACAATGTCCTACGGCATTTTAAAATTAAAATAAATATATTGCGATACTATTTTTGCGTTCTGTGAAAATTTTTGTTGTTCCATATAGACCAAATTTTTAATCAAGAGCCCCACCCCACCCCCTGGTCAACAGTGTCCCGCTTAAAATCTGGTCACTTGAATCTACGTAGCATTCTGACTGTGCCTCTTCCAAGACCGATGTCTGTTCACTTGGCAATCCGTGGCATATGCGATATTCTTCACCAACACAATCATTCAAAGGCATCAATTCTCCTCAGATCTTCCTTCGCCATTGTTCAGCTTTCACATGCATATGAAAGTGATTGAAAACACCACGGTTCAAGCCAGGTGGGCCTTACGTCCTCAAAGTGACCTCTGTATGTTTTAGCTTTTTGCAGAGGTCTTTATAATAAGATTTGCCCAACGTAATGTGCCTTTTGCTTTCTTTGCCACTTCTGTGACCCGTGATTGCTTGTGGATCCAAATAAACTGAAGTCCTTCACAACGCCAATCTCTCTGTTTCCCACGATGTGGGTCCTGTTGTAAGAGTTTTGTTTTATGGTGAAAAGGTACAACCCAGACACACACCTTTCCTGATTTTAAACCAGCATGCCCTCGTTCTGTTCAGTTTCCTTTTGTCACGTAGTCTTACCTTTCCATGCACTAAATACCAAGACCTAGAGATGAATCTACTAGTACTTTAAGACGTGCTATTTTGACACATCTTGTGCTAGTTAGGGTTTATTGTGCCAACCTGACCGATAAACACATGTGGGATTAATTGAAGGGCAGAGAGGCAAATGGCTCGGTGGGCCTCACCTTTCTAGTTCTCAGGTCTCTTGCACTCTGATGGTTGGACCAGGGAGCAGTTGCCTTAGCCAGTGCCCTAATTCAGCTGATATGGCTCACTTTCTGGGAGAAATCCCTGAGGAGAACCCACATGGGACTACCCTGGGTGCTAGAGAAGCCCCCTGGAGACCCCTGCCAGCACTGAGATGCTTACACACGCTCACTGATTCGGCTTTCCTCCTGCAGTCGGCGTTATTGTGTGTGTTTTGAGATTGAGGAGCACTTTGTAGATCAGTGATGGACTTACGGGCTTGGACCAGACTGGAATGCTTTTATATAAAACTCTCTGTTATATACATGAGTTTCTGTGGATTTCTCTAGTCTACACAGACTAACACACATCTCTACTGTATTGCAATACAAAACTACCTCTGATGTGTTACGGTGACAAAGTTACAGACACTATTGATATCACTGTGGATTGTTGCTTATGTGACAGAAAAAGAAAACGCATTTCTGCTAGAGATTGATGAAAACAAATTTGTACTTTTTTTTTGCCAACCCAGATTCCTGGACTCCCTGAATTTCAACCATGTCCCACTGGGCTCTAACTCCTCAGGCAAGGCCTTCTGCAATGCTTGTTCTTTCAAGATGTGCATTATGTGCCTTCAGTGTCCCTGCAGATCACCTAATGATGGCCAGTTCCTCTTCTGTTCCTCATGCAGTTCTTGAAAATGTCCTTTGAGGGTAGGTGCTAATTTTTCCCCTTTAGAGACATAATTATCTTTTTATTGAAGAACATTACAAATCATCCCATGGGTAATAAGGTAATTATATTAATGATATCATTAATTTAGACAATGGCATAGAATTGAAAACACAGTTGAGAAAAGGAAACCATAGGTTTTCTCAATTTTTTGTTGGTTTTAAAATATTATTTTAAATAATGATCTATTATTTATAATATATTAATAAAATATATTATTTTTGTTGGTTTTTCTCACAACAATCCATACATCAATTGTATCAAACACTTTTGTTCATGTTGCCACCATCACTTTCAAAGCATTTTCTTTCTACTTCAGCCTGGGTATCAGCTCCTTTCCCCCTCTCCCCCCCATCCTCATGAACTCTTGATAAATTATAAATTATTGTTATTTTCATATCTAACACTATCCGCTGTCTCTCTTGATCCACGTTTCTGTTGTCCTCCCTCCCTTCCCCCACCCTCGTGGTTTCGCTACTCCCATTACAATTTCTGATGAGGGTAGGTTCTATTATTCCCATTCTTCAGATAAAGTCACTGAGACTCAGAGTGGTTACGTGATTTAGCTTTGGGGGCAGGGTGTGAGTGTGCAGAACTCACGCTGTGAACAGGAACCCTGATGTGCTTTAAGTCTCATAGCAATCCAAGTCAGGAGCAGTACACTTTGCATTTTTGAAAGTTTCTAAGTGACGAACTACACACAGACTCATTGCAATACAACTTCCTAGAAATTGCAACTAAATTATAGGTTAAGAAAAATATTGCAGGGCTGAGCCCCGGTGGCACAGAGGTTGTGGGCGGGACTGCGGCCCACTGGGATGGAGGTTCAATTCCAGCTCCACGGAGCAAAGGCTGGGTCTCCTACTCCCACCACCTGAGGGCAGTGGTGCCCAAAAAAGCAAGCAAGCAAACAAACAAACAAACAAAATATCGTTCACAATTTTAGCATGCTGAAAGGTCTACTAGTACTTTAGTACGGTGTCTTCTAGGCGCACACACAGTTATGAATCCACTTGGAGGTTAATGAGCCGGCCCGAGGTTATCCAGGAGTCCTTCGGGACCTCTGGCCCTATCCCTTGCCCTCTCTGGGGATTAGGGCGGGAGCGAAGGGTCCTGCGGGGTCAGGGGGCATGTGTGAAACGCCAGAGCTGCAGGTCCTCGGCAGCCTCGCTCCAGGGAGCCCACTGCCCCGCAGGAGAGGGGAAGAAAGACACGCCCCTCACCGTGATTGGCCGCCCCATGAAGTGACGTCATGGAACAGAGGCTGGCGGGGCGGGGCTCGAGCCCCGTTAGCTGGGCCCGGCGATCCCTCCCCAGGCCTCCCGCCGAGCCCTCCTGTGGACACGACCCCCCTCACTCCCCGCCCCCTCCCGCCGTCCCCGCCCTGCCGGCACCAGCTGCAGCCCCGCCCCCCGTGGAGAAACAAAAGGAACCCGTGGACGAGCGCGGCTTCCCCTGGGTGCCAGCCCCCCTGGTATTCCCGCTCCAGAGTGAAGCTCCTGGGCCCACGGGGGCCGGGCCTCGGCCACAGCGGCACATCCAGTCCTGGGCCAGCCCCGATCGCAAGTCCGAACCCAAACCCCAGCAAAACCCTAGCCAGCCTCTCCCCGCTGTGGCTCAGCGCCCCCAGCCCGAGCGACCCTGAGCGCCGCCCTCTTTTTGGGGGCGCCCCTGTTTGGGGGTTCTGGCTGCCACACAAAGGGCTACCTGTGGGCTCGCCGCTCGGGTCAAGAAAAGGAAGCCACGCAGTCAGCTTGAAGCTCCTTCCTGCCCCCTCCTCCGCTGAGAGGTCACCTCGCTCCGGGAGGGGAGGGACTCGTGGTTTACCTTCTCCATGCTGTTGGAATGCTTTCTCACACGTGGACGGATCTTCCAGCAAGCGGAGGGCATTGTTTTACAGGTGGTGCCCTTTTAAATAAATGATCCCATACGTGTGTTCGGGAGGCTGGTTTTTTTTTTTTTCAGTCTTATAAACACTTGGGAGTGTTGGTCTATCTTCACACACACACACACACACACACACACACACACACACATACAATTTTATTAGGGGCTTCTATAACTCTTATCACAATCCATATATCCATCTGTTGTATCAGGTACATTTGTACAATTGCTGCCATCATCATTCTCAAGACATTTTCTTTCTACTTGAGCCCTAAGTATCAGATCCTCCCTGCCCCCCTCGTGAACCCTTGATAATTTATAAATGATCATTTTGTCATGTCTTACATTGTCCAAAGTCTCCCTTCATCCACTATTCTGTTGCCCGTCCCGAGGGAGGAGAGCATAGGTAGATTTTTGTAATCGGTTCCGCCTTTCTACCGCACCTTGCCTCCACCTTCCCTGTGTCGCCATTCTCATCACTGGCCCTGAGGGGTTCATCTGTCCTGGATTCCCTGTGTTTCCCATTCCTATCTGTACTGTTGTACATCCTCTCTTCCAGCCATATTTGTAAGGTAGAATTGGGGTCATGATAGTTGAGGGTGAGAAGCAATAAAGAACTAGAAGAAAAGTGTATGTTTTATCGTTGCTACACTGCACCCTGACTGACCTGTCTTCTCCCTGTGACCCTTCTGTAAGGGGATAGCCAGTTGCCTACAGATGGACTCCACAATCCCCCTCATTCACAAGGATAAGATTTTTTGTTCTTTTTGATGCCTGATACCCAACCCCATTGATACCTTCTGATTATACATGTTGGTATACTTCTTTCGTGTGGGCTTTGTTGCTCCTGAGCTAGATGGCCACTTGTTTATCTTTAAGTCTTTAAGACCCCAGACACTATATCTTTTGATAGCCAGGCACCATCAGCTTTCTTCACCAAAATTGCTTATATACCTGCTTTGTCTTCAGTGATTGTGTTGGGAAGGTGAGCATCATGGAATGTCAGTTTAATAGAACAGAGTGTTCTTGCATTGAGGGAGTACTTGAGTAGAAGCCCAATGTTCCTCTGATTCCTTAACACTAAACCTATAAATATAAGCACATGGATCATGTCATATATAAATATATTCACCTATGTATATGCCTATATTTAGGTCTCTATAAATGCCCTTTGCCTCTTAGTTCTTTCCTCTATCTCCTTTTACTTTCTTCTTGTCCCACTATCATGTTCAGCCTTCATTTGGGTTTCAGTAATTCCTCTCAATTACATTACCCTTGATCAAGTCCTGCCAGGCCTCCTATACCCTCCTTGCCAGTAATTGTGGATCACTTGTTCCCTTGTCCCTGGGTTTGTTAGCACCACTTCCTTTCTCCCACCTCCCCCTCTCCCATGTCCCCCCATCCCCACCCCAGAACCATCAGTTCTGTTGTTTTCTCCTCCAGATTGTTTTTCCCATCTATCTTATCAAGATAGACCTGCACAAAAACAAGACAGAGCAAAACAGGGCAACAAAAGAAAAGAAAACAGCAACAACAAAAAAACCCATGACAAAAAAAGAGAGAGAAAAGCCTGTAAATAGTTCAAGGTCTGTTTGTTGATCTTTAGAAGTGTTTTCCAGTAGAGTATGATGGTGTGTCACACCTTGGCCCCAAAGTCTATTTTAGGTGTTCCCCAGGGACTTCCTTGCTGTTCTGTTGCACATCCTTAGTGTTTTGCCTCAGTGTGGTGGGGTCAGACCGGGCACAATTTCCACATTGTGTCTCCAGTGGTATCCCCTATAGGGCTATAAGTCAGTGAGGGATGTCTCATAGTGGGGCCAGTCATATGGTCCTCTCTGTGCATTGGCTGCTCTAAGCAGGGACATCGTTCTCAAGGTTTGGTGGGCCAGGATGTGTTCCACTCTCTCTTCTTTCCTCTTCATTTGCTCCCATGTGCTCTGATTTGATGCATATATTTTACTGAGTGCATTCCCTTTTGCCGCTATATACGTTCCCGTCTTGTAAATATATAGCAAGTCATTTATCCATTGTCTTGAGCACCTATCTTCCTTATTTTTTATAACTGTTATTAAAAACACATATTGCACTGGGTAAATCTGCTGTGCAAGAAGACCTCTGTTTAAGGGCACAGATGTCACTTTGAGAACTCAGTTGCGCCTGACCCAAGCTGTGGTGCTTTCAATGCCTCATATGCATGTAAAAGCTGGACGGTAAATAAGACCAGAGAAGAATTGATGTATTGGAATTAATTATTGTACCATCAAAAAGATTGAAAGCACCGTGGGCTGCAAAAGAACAAACAAGTCTGTTTTGAAGGAAATACATTCCGCATCCTCCTTAGAAGTGAAATAGAACTGCCCCTTCGTGTTTCCTAGACTTTAAATCCTTGGGAGAGTAGACAGCCTCCTCTTTCAGCAAACCTAGCTCCCAGATGAAGGGCCCAGAGGCAACCTGCTCTGCAAGCTGGGGAGCGGCCAGCTAGCCTCCTGCCTATGGGCACTGCACTGTTTTCATCCTCTGAGCCAGGAAGCTGATTGGTGGTGTTGCCTCCTGGATGGAGGAGATCCCGTGGGCAGGAGCTCAGGATCCAAAAGCGTGCTCCCCGTCTTAGGTCTTCTTTCTTGATGATGTAGTGTCCTCATTCTTGCTTCTCTGCATAGGATAGTCCATGGGTGGCTACTTCTTCCAAAGTGAATTGCCTTAGTCTTTCTTTGTGGATTACCTATTGTTTCTTTGTAGTCTGGAAGCTTTGCTGAAACTGTTCACCTGGGGTGCCCTGCCAACATTTGAAGTACCAGTGACACAGCCGCTTCCAGCATCATAGCGACACACAAGCCACCACAATCCGCTGTACGGACAGACACGTGGTGTTGAAAAGCAGGGACGTTACCCAGGGCTTCGAGGACTAAGGTGTGCCTGACCCAAGCCGAGAATGAATCAGAAGACCCAAGAAGAATCGCGGCATTTGAATCACGGGGCTGGTGACGAACAGTGAAAGGATCACGGACTGCACAAAGCACAAACCTGCCTTGGAAGAAGTACAGCCAGAATGCTCTTCGCAGGCAAGGTTGGCAAGACGTCCTCTCACAGACTTTGAGCGTGTCGGCGGGAGAGACCGGTCCCCGGAGAAGAACATCGTGCTTGGTAAAGTGCAGGGGCAGCCAAACAAAGTAAAGCCCACAACGAGATGGATGGGCGCGGGGGCTGCCACGGCGGGCTCGAACACGGGAACAACCGCGAGGCTGGCGCAGGACCGGGCGGTGTTTCCTTCTGTTGCACGCAGGGTCACCGAGTCGGAGCTGGCGCACTGGCACTTGGCAACAGCATTCCTGCTTTCCAGGAGGCTCATTTGAAACCCAGCGGCGTGATCAACTGACCAGTGCCCTCATCGGCTTTCCATAGCCCTTATTTGCAGGACCCCACCCAGAAGAATCGGATCAAGTGATTCAAGGCATCGCGTCACTCATGCCAACGTATCACTTTCATTTTTTCTATTATGGTTAGTGCTCTTTGTCTTCTACCTAAAAAAACCAACCAACCAAAAAGACAAAAACAAAACAAAACAAAACAAAACAGCCTTCCTCAAGGTCACAACTGTTTTCGACCAGAAACTTCGTAGTTTGTTGTGGTGGTCTCATGCTGTTGTGCTGTTTCTGGCTCCGGGACACTCCGTGGGTGACCAAGTAAAACAATTACGCACGGTTTCCTTGGCTTGGATATCTGAGGGAGGTCACCGGGACCACTCACTGGGTTCAAACCGCCAACCTTTTGTTTATCAGCTGTGTGCAAACAATGTGCACTGTCCAGGAATTGTCTCTTTTTTTCTAGCTACACTTTTTAATTATAATTTTACTGCAAGGAATCCAAAACAATCCCTTGAAGTAACAGCACTTCATTTTAGCTACATAATCCCTTTTGTAAAAATGCAGGACCCAAGGCCCTGTGCAACAGAGTTTGCTCTAATTCCTTATGTGTGTTTTTTGTTTGTTTTCCGGCCTTTTTTTCCCTCTAATGATTTTATTAGGGGCTCCTACAGCTCTTAGAACATTCCATACATCATCAATATCAAGCATATTTGCACACATGCTGCCATCTTCATTTCCAAATATTTTCTACTTTACCAGGGATTGCCTGTATGGTTTTAGCTTCTACATTTATGTCTAAATTTTATGGAAGATATAAAAGAAGACCAAAGTTCACTTTGTGAAAATGGATATACAGTTGTTCCAGAATCACTCTTTGAAGTTTATTCTTTCACCATTGAATGAACTTGATGCCTTTGTTAAAGATCAGTTAATAATAAATGTTTGGATCTGTTGTTGAGTCCCTATGTACTTTCACTAATCTGTATCTGTGCTTAAGCTAGTTGTACTCCATCTTATGACTGTCGGCTCCTGGGTGGCACGGTTTGCTTCTCACCAACAACCTGAAAGCGGGCAGAGTGAACCACATAAACGCGATGGCAGAAAGTCTTCTTGATCTGCTTTAGCCCAGATGATGGCCAAGGGAAGCCTGTGGAGTACTGGGGTCTCCGGGAGTCAGCAGTGACTCGAGGGCAACTGGTTCAATTTTTTTTTTTTTTAACAAACAAGTCTTGAAATCAGTGTATGTCCTCCAGTCTTTTCCTTTTTCGAAATTGTTTTAGTGAGCCTAGGTCTTCATCATTTACATATAAAGCTTCTTAGAAGAAGCTCGTTCACTTCTATTTTAAACAAAGAAACAAAAAAAACATCCTGCTGGGAGTTTGTTCGTTTTTCATGAGTCTGTAGATCAAATTGTGGAGAACTAACATAGTGAGATTGAATTTTTCCATGGACATGGTATATCCCTTGATTTATTTAGTTCTTTAATTTTTCTCAGCATGCTTTATAGCTTTTAGTGTACAGGTCTTGAACATATTTTGTTAAGTTTACTCCTAAGCATTTCTTTTTAATTTATGCTGCTGTAAACAGTATTTTTCTTGTTTTTTTTTTTTGTTTTGTTTTGTTTTGGGGGGGGGGGCATCACTGCCTTCTGGTGGTGGGAGTAGGAGGCCCAGCCTTTGCTCCGTGGAGCTGGAATCGAACCTCCATCCCAGTGGGCCGCAGTCCCGCGCACAACCACTACGCCACCGGGGCTCAGCCCTTGTAAACAGTATTTTTAAATGTGATTTTTTTTCAGTTGTTTGCTACTAGACTAGATAACTGCAGTTGATTTTTGTATATCACCTTGTATTCTATGAACTTGCTAGATTCACTTATTAGTTAGTTCTAATATATTTTTTGTAAATTACTTAGGCTTTTCAATGTACATAATCAGGTTGTCTGTGAATGAAGTTAATTTTACGCCCTTTATTTCTGATAACCATTTATGTGGCTCTTGGTTTCTCGATTTATTACGTTATAGATCGGCTTTTCAGTGTAATGTTAAATAATTGTGCAATTCTTTTTTCTCTGAGCAATGATGCACTTCCTCCCTCCCATGTGCTATCAATAGAGATCCTTGAAGGCTTGCACTGAGCTGTCAAAGTAGTCCACTGATTCCAACCTGACCTCTAAAATCATCACTATCTATATTTCTCCAACCGTACCTATCTCTTTCCTAGAAGCAGCTGTCACTCTGTCAGCCTGTCAGAGCTCTGTGAGCTCAGATTTTGGTCCATGCCTCCTCATCTCACTGCCTCCTGTTTATCTGTTGTAGTTATCTAGTGCTGCTGTAACACAAGTGCCATCAGGGGAAGGCTTTGACAAGCAACAATTTATTGTCTCCCAATTTAAGCAGCTGAAAGACCCAAACCAGGGTGCTGCTTCTTGGGAAAGACTTTCTACCTGTCAGTTCTGGGGGAACCTGGGAACACCTGGGAACCTGGCATTTTTCCTTGGAGATCTCAGCGTGTCTTGGGGAATCCTTCCCTGGGTTTAGGAGCTTCTCAGCACGGAGACCTCGGGTCCAAAGAATACATTCCATTGCAGTTCTTCTTTCTTGGTGATAATGACTTCCCTCTGGTCCGTCGTTGCTTGTTTAATTCTTTTTATTTGTCAAAGGAGATTCACTCAAAATACAGCCTAATCCTCTAGATCAGCGGTTCTCCACCTTCCTAGTGCCGTGACCTTAGAATGCAGCTCCTCATGTTGTGGTCATCCCCCGACCCTAAAATCATTTTCGTTGCTACTTCATAATTGTAATTTTGTTACTATTATGAATCAGGGGATCCCTGTGAAAGGGTGGTCCGGCCCTCAAAGGGGTCATGACCCACAGGTTGAGAACTGCTGCTGTCGCTGGATGGCCTCCTGCCTCGTTAACATAACTGCCCCTGATCCTGCCTTACGGAGTCATTGAGGTGAGGATTTACAACACATGGGCTAATTACATAATACTGAAAATTAAGTCCCCATAAGTGGACACATATTGTGAACCCACAGCACCACACTTTAAGGTCCTCTCTCCAGGAAGCCCTTCTGTCACCAATTCTGCCAGCGTTCTGTTGTCCTGTGCATGCGTGCCTATGTCTCAGGCTGAGTTTGCTAAAGAAGCCAAACCAATGAAGCTTTTATTTGCATATGCAGTTTGTTATGGGACACACAGTTGAGTGTCTTTACCTAGTCAACAAAACACAAATAAGTATCTTACTGTTATTCTCTGCTTTCAGCCCAGATCCATCTGAGGTCGCCATTGGCACTCTTGTTTCCCATCCTTTTCTGAATCTGACCTAAATTTCTGGCAGCCCCTTGTCAATGCACTCCTGCAGCTACTTTAGAACAATCTTCAGGGAAATATTCCCTGTATGGGATATCAATGGGACCGTTCTGTAGTTTGAACATTCTGTTGGGTCACGTTTCTCTGGACTGGTACAAAGGTGAACCTCTTCCAGTCAGCTGGCCAGGTAGCTGTCTTTCAGATTTCCTGATCTGGACCACAGAGTGCTTCATCACCTTCCTCTTGCTCCGTGCTTCATCAGCTTATTGAAACATTTTAATTGGCCCATCGATTCTCGGGGCCTTGTTTTTGTCTGATGCCCTCAGTGCAGCTTCGACTTCTTCTGTCAGCACCATTTCTTCTTCCTCACGTGCTGCCTCCTGACATGGCGGCATGTTGACTCGTTGTTTTGGGCACAGTGACTATGTATTGTTTCCCTTTGTTTCCTGCATCGTTCAATATTGTGCTCATAGAGTCTTTCAATGTTCTGTAACCCAAGATGGGAATCCTTTTTGACTTGTTTGGTTTAAGAGATGCTGAGCATGCGTTTCCGTTTTGCGTTTTCTTTTTTCTAAGTCTTTGCACAGTCCCTGATCGACTCTATTTTGTCTTCTTGAGCTTCCCATTGATGTTTTCCGTTCAGCTCTTAGACGTCATCATTCCTTCCATTTGCCGTAATGACTACAATGAAGAACAAGATTCAGAGACATCCACTTGGTTCTCGTCTTTCTTTCCTGTCTTTTAGATGTCCTTTGGCTTTCTGCCTGGATGTCTTGCAGGGTTTCTACTCCTGACACAGTCTGGGGAACTCACAGGGGCTGTTCTGCTTTGTCCAGTGGGGTCGCTGTGAGTCCGGGCTGACTCGATCGCCGGGGGGACATGAAATGAAATCGCACCATCCTTGCTTCTAAGGAGCATTGTGGCTGTACTCCTCCCCAGGCAGAGTTCTTCCTCTGGCAGTCCACTATCAAGGATTCCATATTACTCACCTCCACCACCACAATTCAAATGCATCAATACATGGATCTCTTGTGTTCGGGGTGCCCAGTTCATTTTGAATGTTAAGTAAATGACAAAGTTTCGAATATGTAATTCTCATGAAAGCCAGGTCCCTTGTGTGCCTGAGATTTCCTCCAGGATGAGCAATCAGAAGGAGTACTCACAGGGTTTAAGGGGAAGAGGCCTTGTGGCTGGGCTTTCCTGTTTCACTGAGTGTCACTAATCCCACTCCTGGACGAATCTGAGTCCTTCACGTGGTGCCGGGTCTCAGTCCCCAGAACCCTCAGAGAGAACCCTGGGTGGCGCATCTATCTGGCTATTACCCCCAACGTTGGCAGAAACAGACACAAACAATGACAATGCTATCATGTTTGTGGACACCAGGGATTGATTAAGGCATGCAACATAGGCAAGGTGCACAGCAAGCTCGAGGGCGGAATGATGATTTCCACTTGTGCGAGCGGAGAAAGGAATGACAGACGGCACAGGTCTCGCCAGGGGGAGGTGGGGTGGGGGGAAGGGAGAAAGGGGCAACTGATCAACTTCTAACACACACACCCCGCCTCCCAAGGGGGATGGACTACAGAAGAAACGTGGGTAAAGGAAGACAGTGGTTGGTTTGAGATATGAAAACTAATAATAGTTTATAATTGATCAAGGGGTCACGAGGGAGGGAAAAAAGAGGAGGTGATACCAAGGGCTCGGTGGAAAGCAAATGTCCAGAAAATAATGATGGCAACATATGTGCAAATGGGCCTGATACAACTGACAGACGGGTAGTTGTGAGAGCTGTAAGAGCCCCCAATAAAATGACTTTTTGATAAAAAAAAAAAAAAGAAAGAAAATGATGACAGCAATCTATGTAAAGGGAGCTTGGTACCATTAATGTAGGGATTGCTGTAAGAGCTGTAAGAACGCCCAATAACGTGGCTTTTTTAAGAAAGAGAGACAGCACAGAAACAGCTTGTCAGTGCTCCAGCAACAGCAAAGGTAAGGAATGGAGGACCACGAGACACAAAGACTTTCCATGTCAAACTAGGGCGGCGGTGATGAGCTTCTCTTCCAAAGAGAAGGGGCCTCCTCTGAGGCAGAGACAGGGTGCCCAGGTCTGCTCTTTCTTTAAAGCAGCATGCAGCTTGCAGTGTGAGGCTCTGACTGGAAAAGGGAGCCAGGACCATCCCTAAAGATGAGCTGGAATGATGTTGAAGCTTGAGTTAGTGTGTTAGTCTGGGTAGACTAGAGAAACAAATTTATAAACACACATATGGATATAAGGTTTATATACAAGAGGAATGGAACATTGAGAAAGCATCCCAACCCAGTCCAGTCCAAGGTCATAAGTCCGATATTAGCCCACATGTCCCATACCAGTCTATGAAGTCTCTTCTGACTCACAAAGCACGTGCAGTAGAAGCATCCCGGTGCTGGCAGGGGTCTCCCCGTGACTTCTCCAGCCCCAGAGGTCTGGTTCCATCAGGGCAAGCCCATGTGGTTTCTCCTCTGGCTCCTCCAGGTTCCAGGACTCAGGATCTTTCAGCATGCCACCATCTTGTCTTGTTGGTAGACCAACTCCAGAGACTAAGTCAAGTCTCTCTTCACCAATTGGGAAATACCGCCAGACTTCCAGAAGTCTCAGGAGAAAGCCATGCCCACACAGAGGCCTCATTGGCTATCTCTAGATTGACAGGCTAGACTCCGTCCCTAGACTTCCAATCATGAAATTGACAGACGAGTACATGACCGCCACAGTTAGGATAGTGGCAGCAGGAAAGAAAGATGAGAGACTTGAAGCTGTGCAGTGTGGCGCAGGGATAGCTGTGTGTCCCTGCTCCCAAACGTTCTGTGTCAGTGGGACCCCCAGTGTTCATCCGGGCACACAGCCACCCACAATAGGAATGGGGAAATTTCATTTCATTCATCCACAATTTTTTGAAGCCTCCTGATGAAAACAATTTCTCAGCGGTCCTTATGGTTATGTCTAGCCACGTGACTTGTTTTTTATTTGGTATGGGGTTGTGTCATTCAAGGGATGTGTTTAAAGTGGTCAGTTTTCTTGGATCATGCTTATGGCAGCCACATCGTAGGCTGGCAGAGCTATAAGCTAAACCCCCAACCCTCCAGGTAAAAGTCTGCCTTATGTTGGGATAGAAATAGACTTTGATTTGACTAGAGCCTGTATTTGCTTTGGGTTTCTATGGTTGTGGGGACATTTCTACCCTCAGGAATACAAAGTGTGGAAGGGAGGAGGGAGGAACCAAGATACAGTGGCTAAAGGAATGTGGGGAGGAGAGGAAGCTCTTGAATTTGTTCTAAAAATAAACTCAAATGTTGCTTTAAAAAAAATGTCGCCTGTAATCTAATCGTTCAAATTGGGACCCGCTCCCCCGCTCCCAGATCTATATAAGTAGTTTGGTTATTTATAGGAAATCCAATGTTTGTCTCCGGTCTCAGATTTCCTTCTCAATTCCTTCTAGCCACTCCGGGCTGCCCACTAGAGCTCAGAGGTTCGGCTTGGTCTGTCTTCCATGAATGTTTCTATGGTGACCCACTCTGGGACGTCACCACAACAGCCTATTGTTCCTGCTGCACTCTCATGTGTGTCTCTGCCCTGGGGGTGGGGGTGGGGTTTCTCTGGCCTTATTTGAGATGATAATGGAGGCTTCCAAGCCCCTCCTAAACCCAGGCTCCATCACTCCAAGCCAGGCTACTCTCCTTTCTCACCTGGATCCCACAAGGCCACTCTCTACCCCGACCCCTGTGCTTTCTTGCTGCTTTGGCTCCATTCTGTCAAGCATCCTCTTTCTTGAGGATTTTTACCTGAATGATTTAATTGGTTGAGGATGCTCCCTACCTCTTTCCCCCAATTCATTCATCCTAAAATTTCAGCTCTCAGCATAAATGCCATTTCCTCCAGGAATAGGCCAAGTGTTTAGTATCATATATGTACTTCTAGTGCTTATTATAACTGCAACTATCTGATAATAGGTATGATAATTTGTTTGCTGTTTGTCTTTCCCACTTTTCTCAAGGTGCCCCAGTGGCATGAGGAATGCTTGTGTTCACTGATGTACCCGTAGAACCTGGCACAGAGCCTGGCACATACATTGTCGTAAGCTGCTGGTGATTCATTGTGTGGTTCATCGTGATGTCGTGCTCAAGAAGGATCTGTTGACGAATGAGTGGTCTTTCCAATCTTTCCCTTCCAGGAAGCCCCCTCAGAGCCACCCCTTTCTCTCTCTACTTTCCAACCCAGCTCAGGGAGCAAATTAAGACTTAGGCTGCGGTCTCCCTTTCCTTGCGGAGTGGAGACTACTTGATGTTGAAAGATTGGGAGTAAAAGGAGAACTCAGAAGAAGACAAAGAATTGTTCCCTGCCCAACTCCTTCCTGGCGCTCTGAGAATCTTCTCAACTATGATCAGATCAGTAAGGGCCAGTGATAAGATTTAAGCAAATAGCTAAACTATTGATCAATAATTGTGTGCTGTCAGATCATTTCAGTTCATAACGACTCTAAAAAACAGCATGGAAATGTCCCCCAAAAGGTTTCGTCGGCTGAAATCTTTTTTTTTGTTTGGAAAAATTTTATGGTGAATTGGGTGAGGGCTACCAGAACAAATCAGTTTTCCACACAATTCCTACATAACGGTTTCATGTTGTGGGTGGCAATTCCGACAACAACATGACGTGCTCCACGTCCCCTCTGTGCTTCCTGTTCCCACTCCTCACTCTTTCCCAACCCTCAGGACATTGTCCTTGGTAATTCCCCGCCCCCTCCCCCGCCCCCCACCAAGTCAGCACCATCAAGTTGATTCCAACTCCTATCGACCCTTGGGGTTGATAATTCTAAGACGTGTGTGAACCTCCTCCTGTGGACGAATTGCTTCCACGGGCTTCTGGTTCCCTCTGCAGAGGGAGGGACCACGTAGGATGTGGACACTGTGGGCTGTGCTGGGCTGAGGGACCCGGGTGTCTCCCGAGACTGGGAGCCTGAGCCTGCAGGCCCAGGGACTCATTCCTTCAAGGTGCTTGGTTATGTCTAGGGCATTTTTATAACTATGCCTTCTGTACGCCTTTCATGTTCATGCATGGATGTCTGCCGCAAAGGTAAATAAATGTACACATATCCTCTGTTACATATACAGAGATGTGTGGGTCTACTCCTAGTCTCCCTCTCTTCAGCCTGGTGTCTAATCACATGTCGGCTCAGGTGTCATTGTGAGTTGTCATTGAGTCAGTTCCAACTGAAGACGATAGTCACCAAGCAACGACAAAACAAAATACTCCCCAGGGCTGTGCCATGCTCACCATCATGCCAGCCCGTTGCTACAGTCTCTCTGTCCAGACACCTCCTCCATGCTCTGTCTTCCTCTTGCCCCTAACCTTCTTCACCGAGCCTGCTGTCTTTTTCTAGGGATGAGATTTTTCTGATAACATGTCCAAAGACTGTGAGGTGAAGTCCCGCTATCCTTGCTTCAAGGAGCATTTTGGTTGTCCTTCCCCCAAGACAGCTGTGCTGGTTCTTCTGGCAGTTCCTGGTCCTCTCTGGAATCTGCACCAGCACCGTCATTCACACAGCCACTCATCTTCTGTTTTCTTTCTTTTTTTCTTTCTTTCTTTCTTTCTTTCTTTCTTTCTCTCTCTCTCTCTCTCTCTTTCTCTCTCTCTCTTTCTTTTTTCCCCCAATGATTTTATTGGGGACTCTATCAGCTCGTATAACATTCAGTACATCATTTGTATCAAGCATCTTTGTACATTGTTGCACTCTTCATTTCAAATACAATGTTCTTTCTTTCTTGCCCAGCTTTCACATGCCTCGGAGGTGTTTGAAAATACCTTATAATAATAAAAAAAAAAGAAAATACCTTGGTTTGGATCTTTAAAGCGATGTTCTTATTCTTCAATACTTAAACGAAATTTTGTGCAGCCGTTTTATCCAGTGCAGTAGGTTCTTTGATTTATTGACTGCTGCTTCTATGAGCATTGGTTGTCGATCTGAGCAAAATTATATCCTCGACAGCTTCAATCTTTTCTCTGTTTATCATGATGATGCTTATCGATCCCGTTATGAGGGTGCTGGTCTTCTTCATATTGAATCATCATCCAGACTGACGGCTGCCATCCTTGATCTTCATCAGCAAGGGCTTCTCGTTCTCCTCACTTTCAGCAAGCAAGGCTGTGTCATCCACATGGGGCAGGTGGTGAATAAGCCTTTCTGCGATCCTGATGCTGCATTCTTCTTCATAGAACCCAGCTGCTCTGCTTAACAGGCACATTGAATAAGGGGCGAGAAAAGAGGAAATTTTCTGATCTAAAAACCACACGGTATCCCCCTGGTGGGTTTCATTTGTGTACTCATTTCCCAGAAGCACTAGGTTAAGCTGAAATTCCTACAGAAACTAAGCAAGTGACATTCATATAGGCGTAAGAAAGGATTTTATACCAAGAAAGTGGCCCATCCCAGTCCAAATCGGGTCGACGGGGCAGATGCTAGCTGGACTCCCCCAGGGTGGTGAGCTGGGCTGCGGGGGGCTCCCAGGACAGTGGGTGCAGATCCACGTGACTCCACGGTCACAACTCACAGGGTTGGCAGGCTGCAGGGACCCCCACACCCAGACCCAGACCACAGCCCAGGTAAGCAGGGCGGTGAGGAGCCGGGAGAGAGAGGTGGATCAGCTCTCCTCAGTGTCTCTCTTACAGCAGAGGCCACATCCCCAAGGCGAGCACATTGGTTTGTGTCCTGATTTAAAGACTGTGCTCCCCTTCTAGTACATCAGCCTAGCCATCGTGAGCACACTGACGTGCTCTGGAATTCCCATCATTCTCAAGGGCTACCTCTAGTTTGTTATGATCTAGCTACACAGTCAAATACCTTTGCAAAACCAGTAAAACAGAAGCAAACATCTCTCCCGTGCTCTCTGCTTTCATCCCAGCTCCCTCCAATGTCAGCCCAGACATCCCTCCTGCCACATCCTCTTTCAAGGCTAGCTTGAGTTTCTGGTTGATGGCTCCCTGTGAATGGGCTTCTGCAACCATTGTGGAGTGATCTTCAGCAAAAAGATTACTTGCATATGATATTATGTAACAGTTTCTGCTTTCTGTTGAGTCATCTTTCTTTGCAAGGGGCACAAATATGGATCTCTTGCAGTTGGTTGGTCAGGTAGCTGTCTTCGAAGTTTCTTGGCATACGTTGGTGAGTGCTTCCAGTGCTTGCGGAAACATTGCAATTGATATTCCGTTCGTTCTCGAAGCCTTGGATTTTGCTAATGCCTTCAGGGCAGCTTTGACGCCTTCCTTCCATACCACTGCTTGTTGAGCAGATGTCACCTCCTCGTGAGATGGTGGGCTGTGGACATTGGTGCCGTGACAGTGTGCATCGTCCTTTGATGTGTTCTGCATCACGCAAGTCTTGCCCATAGAATCCATTGCGAGTCAGAATTGTCAGTGGCAGTGAAGTCATCTATGCATCGGTCACTGTTATTGCAGTGTTGTGTATAGAACAGCAGTTGCCTCTGCTGCTTAGGCTCAAAACTTTATGGGAACAGATTTCCAGGTCTTTACTCTAATGATCAGCTGGTGGATTTGAACCATCACCGTGACAGTTAGCAGCCAAACTCTCGATCATTGCGCCACTTTGATTAATAACGAAGGCCTTGCCAATAGCTGAGCTAGTAAGTGCTAAGATATAACCCATTAAACAAAAGAGTGGACTTATAAGCTATGTGTTAGAAGATAATTAAGGTGTTAGTAGGTGACCAAATATCAACTAGTCCATTGTAAGCTGATAACTAGGGTGTTCATTTAAAGCTGTCAGCAGATACAGGTTAGCCGATAGCCGCAGTGATGATGAAGGTGTAAAGCGAGTTGTTGTTTTCGCTTGTGTGGTCTTCTCCCTC
>PVJH01027609.1:0-28350 GCA_004026705.1 Nesogale talazaci | reverse complement strand
CCCCCCCCCCCCCCCCCCCCCCCCCCCCCCCCCCCCCCCCCCCCCCCCCCCCCCCCCCCCCCCCCCCCCCCCCCCCCCCCCCCCCCGCCTTCGAACTGTCTCCTGGAACTGGAGGGCCCTCAGCCACCCTGATCACCACGCCACCTCCCCACGGGGTCATAACTTCCCCCTCTTTGTCATAGCCCTGCCTGCATTGCCAAGACTGCTGGAACGGTGCCTGTGTTGATGGGATCATCTTTGGAACAAGATCAAGGCCTCAGGCAGGTCAAGGCTCAGAGCTCCTCCCGAGGTCTCCCTACGCGGCTTGAGCCCCTCTCCACGATGACTCTCCCCCAAGTCTCGGGCCTGCAGGGAGGCAGGGCACCCAGAACTTCCTTTGGGTTTGTTTTTAAACTCATGCTTCTTTTGTACTTCATCGTGCCGTGTATGCCTCCCTTAGGAGGACCCCTGGTGGCAGAGTGGGCTGCTAGCCACAAGGCCAGCGGTTCACAGGCAAGGCTTTCTGCTCCAGGAAAGCGATTCCGTCTCGGAGACCCACCAGGTACGGTTCTACCCTGCCCTAAAGCGTCACGGTGGTTGGAATTGATGTCCGTGAGGTTGGTTTGGTGTTAGGGTTTTCTGTGTTGCCCCACCAGGTGTCCACAGGAGTCCAGTTCTGATGTCAAGGGTGGCACGGCCCATGTCCTCTCCCGTCAGACATCTCCCGGGTCACCTGTCTTCCAGAGCTCCCCCACACTGCTCTGTCACCCCTCTCTTCTCTGACACTAATCCAGCAGCTCCCCTCTGCGTCCACCTCCTGAACCCTCCCTCGCCTTGAACCTGTCAGGGGGTCCTGGTGGGACACACACACACACTTCCAACTCAGCCAATTCCCCAGGAAACACGTTTAAAAGGCGGGGAGAAAAACTAACGAAAAGCAGCAACAAGAAAGGAGACAGGGCTGAGCCCCGGTGGCGTAGTGGTTGTGCGCGGGACTGCGGCCCACTGGGATGGAGGTTCGATTCCAGCTCCATGGAGCAAAGGCTGGGCCTCCTACTCCCACCACCTGGGGGGCAGTGATGCCCTCCCCACCAACAAAAAAAGAATAGTTCAGGACTGGGCAGCTGGTGCTGGAGGAGAGTGCTGAGAGTCCCCCCGGGCACTGCGAAAGGACAGACGTGGCTGTCTGGGAAGCCTTCGGGCCAGAGTGCTCCCTAGGGGAAAGGCTGGAGAGGCCTGGTCAAGAGCGATCGTCCTGGAGAAGGGCATTGTGCTTGGTAAAGTGGATGGGCAGCGAAAGAGAAGAAGGCCTTTAATAAGGTGGACAGACCCCGTGGCTGCACCAAGGGGCTGAACAAGTGTGAGGGCGGCATGATTGAGTCTGTGGTGCACAGGGACGCTGTGGGGTAGGGTTGACTGGAGGGCACTGGGTATGAAGATGATTTTCATTCCATGTATACATTTTATGCCATGTGCTTTATAAATATGTAATGTGTGTGTAGACATACATGTTTGACATATTGTATAACTAAAAAAAAAAAAAAGTACTGTCATGGAGGCGATTCTGACTCGACCCTATGGGACAAAGTAGGCTTGCCCATGGGAGTTCTCAAGACCAGAACGCTTTTTTAAAAAAGTCATTTTATTGGGGCCTGGTACAACTCTTATCACAATCCCTTCATCCATCCAGTGTGTCAAGCACATGTGTACATATGTTGCCATCATCATTCCCAAAGCATTTTCTTTCTCCTTGAGCCCTTGGTATCAGCTCCTCTGTTTTATTCCTCTTTCACTCCCTCACCCTCCCTCCCTCACGAACCCTTGATAATTTATAAATTATTACCATTTCATCATGTCCCCCTTCACCCACTTTTCTGTTGTCCGTTCCCCAGGGGGATGGTCCTTGTGATCAGTTCCCCCTTCCTACCCACACCTTCCCCTTCCCCCTCTGGTATGTCTACTCTCAATACCAGTTCTGAGGGGTTCGCCTTCTACGCTGACACAGTGGCCCGATGGCTGCAGCAAAGTTTCACCGTAGGAGGAGTCGTGAAGATGGCACCAGCCAGGGTGGTACCCTGTTCTGTTGTGCATGTGGTAGCTATGGGTTGAAACCAATTCAAGGTCACCTAGCTAGTGTCCCGTTAACGAAGCTGTTGTCATCCTTGGAAATGGAAGATTGTGGCCAATTGGCATTCAGGACTGATCCAGGAATTCTGAACTGACTCTTTTTTTTTTCTTTTTTTTTTTGAACCGACCCTTGATGGTTCATTTCATACCTTTGACCTCAAACGTGCTCATTTGACATGAAGGTTTCCATATCTGCTTATCCTTAAGAAGACTTGCCATCTCTGTGATTCACCAAGAATTGCATTGGACTCTGAAGATTTGGGGAACTCAAAAGAAGATTCCTCCTCTAACATAATCTTATCTGAACCCACAAGTCTCTTGGAAGGGCAAGAATACACAAGGGAAATTTGTTAGTTTTACCAGAATTTTCTCAAAGAGTAGAGCATTCACCACTTTAATGATTAATCATCAATGATCCATATGTTCTGTGAAGATAACTGTCTTATGTTTCCTGTGATGTGGGGCTAAGGGCAGAGTCTCTAATGAAATGCTTCTTGATTGTCTAGATTTTTCTTCACAGCTTTAGAGTTATCTGTTTGTGTAATGATATTACCTATTTGTAATTTAAGTGGATTATCATCACACACTTGACCAAAAAACAAAAACTTCCCAACATAGAAAAATCCAGGGCTGAGCCCCGGTGGCGTAGTGGTTGTGCACGGGACTGCGGCCCACTGGGACAGAGGTTCAATTCCAGCAGTGGGGCTGGGCCTCCTACTCCCACCACCGGAGAGCAGTGATGCCAAAAAAAAAAAAAAAAAATTTTTTTTAAAAAAAGAAAGAAAAATCCAGGACTCTATTGTTTTAGTGTAGAAGCCTATTGAAAATTTAAAGAGGAACGAACACCATCCCTTCTCCAGGTTTTTCTTTCCAGAAAGAAGTTCATTTCAGCTGAGCCCCGGTGACGTAGTGGTTGTGCGCGGGACTGCGGCCCACTGGGATGGAGGTTCAATTCCAGCAGCGGCTCCACAGGAGCAAAGGTTGGGCCTCCTACTCCCACCACCAGAGGCAGTGATGCCCCCCCCAAACAAACAAACAAACAAAACCCCAAAGAGGAGTTCATTTCCTAACTGATCCTAGATGTTAAAGTCAAGCCAAACATAACAATATAGACACCATGACCAAGCTTAACAACTATATATATATATATATACTCAACCACTACGCCACCGGGGCTCAGCCGACAATATTTTATTGGCATATGCGTCACATGTCATATAATGTAAACATGCGGGCTGAGTCCCGGTGGCGTAGTGGTTGTGCGCGGGACTGCGGCCCACTGGGATGGAGGTTCAATTCCAGCAGTGGGGCTGGGCCTCCTACTCCCACCACCAGAGAGCAGTGATGCCCCAAAACAAAACAAAACAAAACAAAAAACCATGTAAACATGCAATCATATTAGGAGGAGTGTGGGGTCATCACCACAATCAATTTCAGGACATTTTCTTCGTGGACTTGTTGTTAGCTCCCTATTTTCTCCCATTATTTTTTGTTTGAAGGCTTATATGAGAAGTGAAAATGAGGCTGAGTCCCGGTGGTGTAGTGGTTGAGTGCGGGACTGCGGCCCACTGGATTGGCGATTCAAATCCAGCAGCAGCTCTCCAGGAACAAGGCTGGGCCTCCCACTCCCACCAGAGGGCAGTGATGCCCAAAACAAACAAACAAAAAAACAGAGAGAGAAGTGGAAATGAGTGATTACTGTTTAAACTTTTTAAAGCCCCCTCACACACCACATTAATAGAAGGGGGCAGATAAAGTATTCAATAAAATTTAACATCCATTCATTATATATGTTTTAAATCACTCAATAAATGGGAATAGAAAGAAACTCCTTAACACAATAAAGGACACCTGTGCAAAACTCACAAGTAATACCATGATCAATGGTGAAAGACGGAAAACTTTTCCCTTAAAACAGTGGTTCGACTGAGCCCCGGTGGTGCAGTGGTTGTGCTTGGGACTGCAGCCCACTGGGATGGAGGTTCAATTACAGCTCCTCAGGAGCAAAGGCTGGGCCTCCTACTCCCACCACCAGAGGGCAGTGATGCCTAAAAAACTTAAAAAAAAAACAAAAACAGTGGTTTCCAACCTGTGTTTTGTGATCCCTTTGGGGGTTGAGCAACCCTTTCACAGGGGTTGCCTGATTCATAGCAGTAGTAAAATTACAGTTCTGAAGTAGCACCAAAGAAAATTTTATGGGGCTGAGCCCCGGTGGCGTAGTGGTTGTGCGCGGGACTGCGGCCCACTGGGATGGAGGTTCAATTCCAGCAGTGGGGCTGGGCCTCCTACTCCCACCACCGGAGAGCAGTGATGCCCAAAAAATAAAAATAAAAAATAATTTTATGGTTGGAGGTCACCACACATGAGGGACTGTATTAAAAGGTCGAGGCATGAGGAAAGTTGAGAACCACTGCCTTAAAATAAGAAACAATAAAAAATAAATAAAAAATAAGAAACCGTACAAGAACGCCCATTTTCTCCACTTGTAGTCAACATCATACTAGAAGTTTTCACCAAAGCAATTAGGTAAAGAAAAAGGAAGGAGCTGTATCTATACTGCAAAGGAAGAAATAAAATTATCTTTGTTTGCAGATGACATGATCGTCCATGTAGAAAACCCCACGGAATTTACAAAATAAAACGAAAAACAAGTGTAAAGAACTAATAAGAAAACCCATCCAGGAGGTTCAATTCCAGCTCCACGGAGCAAAGGCTGGGCCTCCTACTCCCACCACCAGAGGGCAGTGATGCCTAAAAAAAAAAAAGAAAAAAAAAAGAAAACCCATCCAGGCTGAGCCCTGGTGGTGCGGCCCACTGGGTTGGAGGTTCAAATCCAGCAGCAAGGCTGGGCCTCCTACTCCCACCACCAGGGGGCAGTGATGCCCCAAAAAACAAGGGGGAAAAAAACCATCCAAAAAAGGAAAAAAACAACCCATCAAAGTCACACGCTAAAAAGTCAGAACAACCAGGCTGTGGGATCCAAAGATGACAATAACAGAGTCCGAAAATGACGTGGGGGGACATAGCGACGCTTAAGTTGTGAGCACCCACTTTGTAGCAGGCTGTGGAAGACAGTGGGAGCCCAAAATCCACCTGCAGGGTGTCTGGTCAGAGTAAACCTCCGGCCAATCCCATTTGGCCACCGGCGTGGTGTTTGAGCAGTTTTGCTCTCAGACAGAGATGACTGTCAACTTGATGGCCATGGATGGAACCCTACCCTGGTATAATAGGGTACGTGGTCAGCTGACCTCCCTCTTGACCTCACCTGAATTTGCTCTAGGTTCAAATGCTTCTTGCTTGTTCCACAGCAGAAATTTCTTCTTTGAGTCTTTAAATGTTTTTTTTTCTCCTCTTGGCTCTTTGAATATTGATGGTGGTCTTTTCTTTTTTACTTACTCTTCATTTTTTGGGGGGGGCACCACTGCCCTCTGGTGGTGGGAGCAGGAGGTCCAGCCCTACTGCTGGAATGGAACCTCCGTCCCAGGGGGCCGCAGTCCCGCGCACAACCCCGACGCCCCCGGGGCTCAGCCCACTTGGTCTTCATTTTTATTTTCACCTTTGGATTATTATGTTCTTGTTGTTTTGTTTGGGGTTTTGATTGTTTCTGCGGCGTTTCTGAGTTTAAGAAGCATAGAGGGAGCGGATGCATGCAGATAGTAACTGATGGGTTTATCCTGGACCAGAGGGGGTTGAGGGGAAGGGAATCTGGGGATCAAACAATAAATGCAGGATGGAGAGAGGGAGCACTAGAACTGGTTTGGGTGATAGCTATACAACTCTTTTTAAAAAGCAATTTAATTATGTGAATATTATATCAAGAAAAGTATTGTTTAAAAGAAACGGGAGCTTATCACAATGATTGACATATAAAGCGCCCCCTCCCCCAAGGGGGGTGCTGTGTCAGCCTGGGTCGACTGGAGAAACAAATTCATAGACACTCACATGTGCATAAGACAGAGTTTTGTTCAAATCCAGCAGCAGCTCTCCAGGAGCAAGGCTGGACCTCCCACCCCCACCAGGGCAGTGATGCCACACACACACACACACACAAAGACAGAGCTTTATATACAAGAGCAATTGAATGTTGAGAAAACATTGCAGCCCAGTCCAGATCAAGTCCATACGTCCGATATCACCCCATATGTTGACACTAGACTCACGCAGCCAGGCAATGATGCCAAATGCAGGAAGATCACAGGTGGGTGGGTGAAAAGTCTTGGGGAAGCATCTCAGCGCTGGCGTGGGTCTCCACACATCTCCTCCAGCCCAAGGACTCTGGTTCCATCAGCACAGTACATCTGGCTTGTCAGCAGGAAGCTGAGCAGAGAGTCTGTTGCATCTGGCCTCTGGAGAACACCCAGTATTTATCTCCGTGGCACCTCCAAATGAGGCCATCAAGCTTCGTCCAGATTCATAGGCTAGATTCCACCCCTTTGAAAGTTGACACCAGGGTGGAGGGAAGGTGGGGCGGGGGTGGGGGGCAACTACAGGGATCTACACATAGCCTCCTGTCTGGAGGACAGACAGTAGAGGAGCGGGTGAGGGGAGACATCGGGCAGTGTAAGATAGGACAAAACAATAATAATTTATAAAGTATTGAGGGTTGGTGGGGAGGAGGGAGGAAGGATGGAGGGGAAAGGATAAGAAGCTGATATCGGGGGCTCAAGTGGAAAAGCAGATGTTTGGAGAATGATGACGGCAGCAGGCATGTGAAGATGTGTGGATATATGTATACGTGTATATATATATATATAAATAATGTATGAGCTTCCAATAAAATTATTTTTTTTTAAATCTGACATCAGGGCTGAGTCCCGGTGGCATAGTGGTTGTGCGCGGGACTGCGACCCGCTGGGATGGAGGTTCAATTCCAGCTCCACAGGAGCAAAGGCTGGGCCTCCAACTCCCACCACCAGAGAGCAGTGATGCCCAAAAAACCAAAACCAAAAAAAAATCTGACACCAGATTATTTAACTACCAAAAGGACAAACAACAGAAACATACACATTTAAGGGAGACAATGGTTTTGTGTAATGAAAATAATAACAATTTATAAATTATCAAAGATTCATGAAGGAGGAAGGGAGGGGAGGTAAGAAAAAAGTGAGGAGCTGATACTAAGGACTCAAGTAGAAAGAAAATGTCTTGAAAAGGATGATGGCAACATATATACAAATCTGCTTGACTCAATGGATGTATGGATTGTTATGAGAGCTATAAGAGCCCCAATAAAATTACTTTTTATTTTTTTATTTTTGGGAGGCATCACTGCCCTCTGGTGGGAGTAGGAGGCCCAGCCTTGCTCCTGGAGAGCTGCTGCTGGATTTGATAAAATTACTTTTTTAAAAAAGAAGCAGACTGAGCCCCGGTGGCGTAGTGGTTGTGCGCGGGACTGCAGCCCACTGGGACGGAGGTTCAATTCCAGCTCCACGGAGCAAAGGCTGGGTCTCCTACTCCCACCACCTGAGGGCAGTGATGCCAAAAAAAAAAAAAGAAGCAAACAAATCAAACTTTACCAATGGTTACTATGGGTGAAGGAAGATGAATTTCTGCTTAGAGGGCATTGAGGTTATGTTAATGATGGGGGAATAATTTGGACAAGGATTCCCATAATGGGTGTACAAATGGAAGAGTACAATCAATGGCACTAAATTATACATGGGAAAATTGTTGAATTTGGAGAATGTCTATTTTGCCACAATAAAACAAAAGATAAGTACATGAATAACAATGAGTACAAGGAAGAAGAAAATGTTCTTGGATTGATTATGGTGGTGATTATACAGCTCTTCCTGATATGATATAATTACTGAATTGTATGGCATGTGGATGGAGTGTCAATAAAACTTTTAAAAAGAAGTCATCCCACAAAAAAACTGGTTGTGGGGAAAAATGTGCTGCCAATTTCACTGTGGCAGGGCATTGACTATAATATGCATTCGTAATCAAGAGATGTTAAAATGCGCAAAGGTGCTTCTCTTGGGATTAATGAACTAGGAGAGTTTACTGGCAGGATAGAAAAACCCAATGTCTGACTTGCCTTTTGTGAGCATATCCCCCCCCCACACACACACAGATTCCAGCAAAGAAAGAATCAGATAAAAGTCTTTTACAAAATTGTGCTTCTACACACCAGCAGCAAGCACATTGGAAAGGAAATCAGAAAACATTTTCATGTACAGTCACAGCTAAGAGAGTAAAATACTTAGGGATCGATTTAACCAAAGAAGGGCAAAAACTGTTAAGTCCCAGGTGAAGCATGGCTGGCTTCCAGCCCACATCTGTTGAAGACCGCCGGTTCTGGCGCTGACATTTTGCATTAATGACAATGGTCTGTCATGAAGAACACACTCGTCACGTTCTGATGTTCCTCCCACCACGGTGCAGCTGCAGTGTTTCCTCGGCTCAAGGGAGGAGAACGCAGACCAAGACCTTCTCAGTCGAGTCATGATGCCCCGTTAACACTGCGCCGATTGTAAACCTGGGCTGATTCATAAGTGACCTACATTTTCCTCTTATTTATCCTTATAAGCAGGCTCCCAAAGGATAAATCTGATGCAAGTGTCCGTGATGTATCAAGGGAAAGCAAAAGTGTCACCATGGGAAATAAGGTGGAAGGAACAGAGTGACTGCAAATAAATACAACTCCGCTGACCACGGGCACAGCGTTGGGCTGCACTCCATCACCGCCACTTGTCTGTCATTGTCATACTGCAGGAGGGTGTGTGTTGCTGTGATGCTGAGTGTGTCACTGGCATTTCAAGTACCAGCTGTGTCATCCAAAGTAAAAAGGTTTCAGCAGCGCTTCCCAACTGTGTTAATCCAGGCAGACTAGAGAAACAAATTCATAGAAATTCTTAAGTGTATAAGAAAGACGTCCCAACCCAGTTCAGTTCAAGGTCCTAAGTTCGATATTAGTCCATATGTCTGATAACAGTCTTTAAGTCCTCTTCAGATTCACGAAGCACGTGCAATGGCACCGGGACAATTATGGGCCAGTGGGTGCAGAGTCTTGTGTATTCAGTGACGGTAGAAGTATTTTAGCTCTGGCAGGGGACTCCCTGTGGCACCTCCAGTTTCCAGGGCTCAGGGTCTGTCGGCATGCTGCTGTGTGTCTCCTCAGCTGCAAGGTCTCCCAGGGAGCTGGCCTTGTCAGTCGAGTGTCTCCAAGGGAGTGAATCGTCAGTCTCTCACCTCCAAGGAGAGAGTATGGCCAGATTTCCCAGAATTCTCAGAGAAAGCCATGCCCACACCGAGGTCCCATTGCCTGTCTCCAGATTGACAGGTTAGACTCCACCCCTAGACTCTTAACCCTCAAATTGACACCAGATGAGGAGACTGCCACACCAACTAAGAAGAGAGTATGAAGGACCAGGCTGCCCATTTCAGAGGAATTAGCCATGGAAAACCCTATGGATACTGTTAAAACATTGTCAGTTACTGAAAACCGATTGACTAGAGGTAAAACTTTCGGGGTCAGAGGTAGTGCCAGAAAATGAACACCTCCGTTCAGTTCGGTAGCTTGCTCGTGTCAATTCATAGCCACCCCATCGGACAGTGTAGAACTGGCCTTGTGGGTTTCTGGGACTGTAACTCTTTGGGGGGAGGCATCACTGCCCTCTGGTGGGAGTAGGAGGCCCAGCCTTATTCCTAGGGAGCTGCTGCTGGATTTGAACCGCCAAGCCCATGGGCCACAGGCCCGCACTCCACCACAATGCCACCGGGGCTCAGCCCCGAGACTGTAACTTTAAAAAAATTTTTTTTGGGCATCACTGCCCTCTGGTGAGAGTAGGAGGCCCAGCCTTGCTCCTGGAGAGCTGCTACTGGATTTGAACCACCAAACCCATGGGCCACAGTCCCGCACTCAAGCACTACGCCACTGGGGCTCAGCCCGAGACTATAACTCTTTATGGAAATAGTAAGCTTCATCTTTCTTCCTCAGGTTAAAAGGCAGATAAACTATGACTGAGGAAGGGTTGCCTTCTCCAACTAGCGTCCATCATAGTGACATGGAGTAAAGCCTTCAGGACCCTCATGTGCTAATGGGGCGTGACTCAAAAGGAGAAAGTAACAACAACAAAACCAACACAGCTACCAACATCAACTAGTACTCAGAACTTGTAATGTATGAAATGTGAATCTAGGAATATTAGAAGTTGTTAAAAATGAAAGAGAACACATGAAGATCAATATTCTAGTCATTATCAAGCTGCAATGGACCGGTATTGGCTATTTTGAGTCAGAAAATCATATAGTTTATTATGCTGAGAAGGACACAGTCAAGAGGAATGGTGTTGCCTTCATTGTCAAAGATCTGTCTTGAAGTACAATGCTGTCTACTGTACTACCTATTGTCAATCCCTACCTATGAGGCATTATCTTATCCCAGGAAATACAATCAATGCAACTATTATTCAAATGTATGCACTAACCACTAAAGCTAGCGATGCAGAAATCGGAGAGTTTTACTACTGTCTTCAGTCAGAAGCATGCACTCAAGATGTGTTTGCAATTATTGGTCATTGGAAGGCAAAGGTTAGAAACAAAGAAGAAGGAATAGTAGTTGGAAAATAGGGTCTTGATGCTAGAAATGACGGTGGAAGTCACATGACAGAATTTTGCAAGACCAATGACTTGTTCATCACAATACCTTTTTCCAACAACACAAATGGCGAGCACGCATGTGGACTTCTCCAGAGGGGAGACACAGAAGTCAAATTGACGATATCCGTTGGGAAAACTGGGGGAGAAGAGGGATATTAGCAGCGAAAACAAGGCCAGGGGTCAACTGTGAAACAGACCGTTGTTCGCATGTCAGTGCAGGTTGATGTTGAAGAAAGCCATTTAAAGTCTAGGAAAGCCAAACTATAATCTTAGTACATCCCACCTGAACTTTAAGGACATCTCAAGAACAGGTTTGATGCATTAAACACCCGATGAACTTTGAGATGACGTCAAAGATATCAAACAGGAAGAAAGCTTTTAAGAGGTCATTAAAAAGACAAAAAAAAAGAGAAGAAAAGATCAAGGTAGTTGTCAGAGGAAACGCTGAGCTTTCAGCCTGTTTGAATTCTGATCATGCTGAAGACCCTCAGGATGATCATATAACCCAGTTATGATCATATGACCATAAACAAACATGTACACACGGTGCATGTCTCATGGGCATGTGAGAAAGTTGGGTGATGAGTCAAGTACCCTGGAAAATGATGGTTGCATTTGGATTGTTGTGCTGGCAAAGGATATTGATTATGCTGCCAGAAGAATGAAGATATTCCCAGACTCCCTCCCATTGAGTTTTGACATGTTTTCAGGCGGGACCTGAGGAAGAACATCTTGACTGGTAAAGTAGGAAATCCCAAACCAAACTCACTGTCCTGGAATCCATTCTGACTCACAGCAACTCTGAAGGATCAGGGTCGAACTGCCTCCATGAGACAGTGACGATTCGTCGCCTCAGCTTCCTCCCAGGAAGTGGTTGGTAGCTTCAACAAGCCCTTGACCTTGACCTTGCAGCCCAACACATAACCACTGGGCCACCAGGTCTCCTTCGGTCCTCCGAGGAGACCTAAAATAAGACAAACATTACCAGGACAGGGCGAAGGATTAACTGGGAGTTGTTTAACAACCAAAAAGTTCCTGCTTGTCGCCATCTCCTTACAGAAGGATCTCAGGGAGGAGATGAGCCAGTCAGAGTGCAGTGCAGCAACAACGAAATATCCAACTTTCCTCTAGTTCTTAAATGCTTCCCCCCCCACACCCAGCCTATCTTGACCTCAATTCTACCTTACAAATCCGGCTAGATCAGGGGATGTACCCTGGTACAGATAGGAACCGGAAACAAGGGAAATTCAGGACAGATGATCCCTTCAGGACCAGTGGTGAGAGTGGTGATACCGGGAGGATGGAGGGAAAGTGGGGTAGAAAGGGGCAACCAATTGCAGGGATCTAGGTATAACCTCCTCCCTGGGGTACAGACAACGGGGAAGTGAGTGAAGGGAGATATCGGACAGAGTTTGATATGACAAAATAATAATAATTTCTAAATGATCAAGGGTTCATGAGGAGGGGGGGAAGAGCGGGGAGGGAGGACAATATGAGGAGCTAATACCAAGGGCTTAAGGAGAAAGAAAATGTCTTGAGAATGATGTTGGCAGCAAATGTACAAATGTGCTTGGATCGTGATAAGAATGTGTATTGATTGTGATAAGAATTGTATGAGCCTTCAATAAAATGATTTTTTTAAAAAGTTCGTGCTTGGGATGATTAGAAAAAAAAAAATCCCAGGAGAGTAAGGGGTAGGTGGGGGGGAAAGGAGGGAAGGTGGGGTAGGCAGGGAAAATGTGAGGAGCTGGCATCAAGGGCTCAAGTAGAAAGGAAACGTTTTGCAAAGGATGATGGCAACACTTGTGCAAATCGGCTTGACACAATAGATGATGGATGGATGGATTGTGATAAGTGCTGGCTGAGCCCCCAATAAAATGATTTTTTAAAACATCTGGATATAAGGGCTGAGCCCCGGTGGCTTAGTGGTTGTGCATGGGACTGCGGCCCACTGGGATGGATGCAGTGTTCCCCCCCCCCAAACAAACAAACAAACAAAAATCTGGATATAGAAGTTGGTGATGAAGTTGGATATGGACGTTGATTTACACGTTATGACTGCACCTGTTCACTGACTGGTTCACTCAAAAAAATGGCTCACATGATAAAAACCGACGTCAGGGATCTTGCATGACAACCCAAATCAAACTCTCTGCGTGGATCAAGTGGATCCCAACTTTTAGCGACCTGACCAGACAGCATAGGGCTGCCCTTGGGAGTTTCGGGGACTGGAACTCTGTGCGGGTGTAGCCAACCTCTTCTTTCTCCCTTGAGCGGGTTATTGACTTTTAGCCTGTTGACCTTGAGACGGCAACAACCCCCCAAGACGCTGCTGTGCGTGAAGCAGGCAAACGGGGCTCGGAGCCCGAATCCCCCCAGCTGCCCCGGGTACATCTGGGGTGGGTGGGCATGAGGTGGCTGTCTCTTTCGCAGGAAGGTTCCCCCAAGCGACTGAACCCCCACCGCACCCCCACCCCGACCCAGGGATGGTCCCGGGACTTTGCAAAGAAAGGAAGAAAACGGGACCCCGTTCCGCGGCGCGCTCCAGCCCGGCGCCCCTGAACTTTATCCAACGGGATGCCGGCGAGTCCAGTCCACGCCGGGGCCAGCCAGGACCAGCCCGGGAGCCTCGATGATCCCCACCCCCCTGCGCCCCGGACGCCCGTCGGGACCCCGAGTTCTGCTGGCCCGACCCCTGACCGGGGCCGAAGGCGGGGTTGGGCGCCGCGGGCTTCCCAACCGCAGTGTCGCCGCAGCGCCCGCCCCGCCCCGCCCCCTCCCCCCGGCCCGGGTGGCCGCGGCCCCGAGCGCCTCCGAGCGGTTCCGAGCGGCGCCGAACTCAGGTGAGCGCCTGCCCCGGGGGGACCCCGGCCCCCGGGACCCAGACTCCCCTGGGCCAGCCCCGGTCCCTGCGCGCCCCAGAGCAGCGCGCGTGCTCGCGAGGATCGGACCCGACCCCGGGCGGGCTGGGGGTTGGGGGGAGGGGGGGTCGGGGCGAGCTGTCGGGGGGAGGGGAGAGAGAGTGGGGAGAACCCGGGTGCCAGCCCCCTCCTGCGAGGGGAAGGGGAGGCGCTGGGTGGCGGCGGACCAGCTTCGGAGCGGATGGGGCGCTCCAGGTGCCAGAGCTCGAGAGCGCACGGCGAGGGGGAGGGGGCTCCCGAATCTAGCTGCCATCCCACCCCCCACTCCACACCCCCAGTCGTCAGCAGCCCCGAAGGACGGGTGGTGGATAGACCCCCCTGGATCCGAGGTGGAGAATCGGGTCCTGGAGGCGGGCGGTGAAGTTGGGCCGGAGACTTCTGTCCTAGACCCCCCGGTGAGCTCCAGTGCTCCCTGCACCAGGAGCGGGCTCTGCGGAAGCTGTCAGCCGCCCTCAGTTTCCCTAGCTGGGAGGGCAAGGTCAAGCTGCACCTGCCTTCCAGGCTATCTGGAGTCCTGTGGGGGTAGCTCGCTTCTGGCACGACCACTGCTCTGAAGGCAGTGGGGAGCAGTGGGCCGAGCAGGACTGCGAAGACTTGGGGGCCCCTTCCAAGGGAAGACTTTTACCTCTGAGTTGGGGCTCCCAGCGTGCCTGGGACACAGTAGGGGCCACGGAGGGTGTGTCTCCGGCTCCTCTTTCTACATCCAGACCAGAAAGGGGTTACCCAAAAGGGGTCCCCAGGAAGGGAGGGGGCAGCTGGTGGTTCTGCTGCCCAAGCCTGACCTTTCTGCCTGAGATCAGACTGAAGGCGTTCAGGGCTGAGCCAGTGGGAAGCCAGGGTGTGGGGAGACACCCCTAAGGTTGGGGGCACGCAGCTGGTGGGGGAGGTGATGGCCAACTTTTGCAGAGCCTGGCTTACGGAGGGGAGAGCGTGGCCTCGCCCACTGAGATCTCAGCTACTGCTGGCCCACCTGTATGGGCGAGACAGGTAACAGGTGAGATCAGAAATGGCGCTTCCCCAAACTTTTCTCTTTCTTTTTCTCTGCCTCCCCCCCACCCCGCCCCCCGCCGACACTGAGGCCCCCTCTCCGTGTTCTGCCTGGAATCTGGGCAAGACCGAGTAAGCCTCACCTCATTGCCAGGGCAGACTGGCCCCTGTGGTTTTCCCAGATGGTAACTCTTCATGGGCGTAGAAAGATCTATCTTTCTCCTGAGGAGCGGCTGGTGCTTTTGAACTGCTAGCCTTGTGGTTAACAGCCCCACACATGACCTCTATGCCACCAAGGCTCCCTTAGTAAGTCAGGTTCAGCCCCACTCACAGTAGCTTTCAGGAAGAACTTTCAGGGAAAAAAACAGAGGGGCCAGTGGATGGGCTGGGAGGCGGTGAATTGTAAATCCGGTGGTCAAACCTTTGTCCAGGGCTTTCCAAAGTCCACCGAAGGCCTATGCCCCAGCCGGGAGCCTGCAGGAAGGGTCTTCAGGGTGAGTGGGGAGGAGTTTTCTGGACGCTTGCCCATCTTAGAACTCAGGAAAGAAGGTAGAGAAGGGGCGATGGCGGGTCACCCGCCCCACCTACTGTGTGACTTCAGTGAGTGCATAGGCCTCAGTTTTCCCATCTGCTCATTCCTGGAGGCGGCATTTATGACAAGCCAGGGTGGGTGGGTGGGTGGAAGCCCAGACAGCTGGGCCTGGACTGTGGCAGGGCTCTGTGCCTGCCATCCTCTCCCACCTCCTGGGGCCCTGGCTGGCAGGCCCCTTTTATTCCCCTGCTGAACTGGGTTTCCTGGGGGACCAGGGAAGCGGCCCAGCCCCCCAGTCCTTCCTGGCCACAGCTCTCATCAGGGGGAAGGGCCAAGGCTGAACTGCCTCCTGGACCCCAGCCCTCCGCTGGCCTACTTAGTCTCCGGCTGGGCTGGGCTGGGCTGGAAGAAACTTGGCTGCCCTCTGAGGAGGTGGGTACCCAGGGATTGTCAGCCGGTGGGCCTAGTTAGGTGAAGTGGGGGAGACCCGAATCGCCTCCCCCTTTGTAGGAAGGAGAAATCAAGGACAGGAGGGTGCTTACCGGCCCAAGGTAGCCCGGGACGGGGTCCTCGGAATGGTGGTCTAGGGGGTCTGAAATGGGAAATCAAGCAGCAACAGAAGGCAAAGAGTACCTCTTGCTCCCTTGCAGAGGGTCAGAGGCAAGGTGTGTGTGTGTGTGTGTGTGTGTGTGTGTGTGTACATGCATGTAGGGCAGAAACATGCATCTGAGGCATAGTAATGCTGCTGGGGGCCCGGGGATGGGGGCTGGGGGGCCAGGCTTCTCTGGGACCTGTCTCTCTGGGACAGAGCCTCTCCAGCCCCTAACCCCATCAAAGCTCCAGTCCTGATTCCTGTCTCCCCATCCATCCCCCTTCCCAGGTCTTGGTGACAACTTCAGCCAGGAGGATGGCATCCTGAAGGTTCTGCAAGGGGTCTGGCCTCAGCCTGACTGCCCACCACCTGTGCACCTGCCCACCCTTCTCCCCAGGCCACTCGCCATGGGCGGCTGCTTCTCCAAACCCAAGCCAGGTGCCTGCTTCCTCCTTCCCTTCCCCCGCTCCGCTTTGCACTCGGTGGGACTTGAAGTAGGTCAAGCCAGACTGGAGCAGCTCGGAATGTTAATGCACCCAAGATGGAAGCAAGCGGGGAGGGGGTTGGAACTGTTCGCTTTGCTCCCGCCAAGTGGGCCCCCCTCTTTTGTTGGGGGCTCTGGGTGCAGGGGAAGCAGCTTCTGGAAACTTCTTGGAAAGGGGAGAAGAGCATACCTCTGCCTGGTGGTGGGGGGCTATGTCAGGGCTGGAAAGCCTCCCTGAATGGCTGTGTGTGAGCCAGACACTCTCAAGTTACCTCTCTGTGCCTCAGTTTCCCTGTCTTTAAATTGTCTCCCAGGGTTCAGCTCTTCTGACTTTCCTGTGTGACCTTGAGCCTCCCGCTTGGCCTCTCTGGGTAGATCTCCCCATGTGCACAGGAAACCATTCCCCCTGGCCTGAACTTGCTGGCTCTGGCCAGGGCTGGGGAAGCACGTCCTGAGAACTGGATCCACCCGTCTTTATAGGCACTTCCTGTGGACCCCACTGCCCTTCCTCATGACAAGCAGAGAGGCAAGGCTGCCCAGCACCTCTCCAGGGCCCCTGCTTGATCTGCCCCGCCCAGCCAGTTCACCCCAGCTCCCCTTACCTGATACCCATCCGGCTCCATTACCTTGGAACCTGTCAGCGGTCTCTTTCTTTTCTTGAGTCTGAGCGGGAACCCAGTGTAGCAGGGGGAGCCCACTCGGCCCATCTTCCCTGTCTCCTGAGCTGTGGGTTGCTTGATCTCAGTGAGTCCTGCTGCCCTCCTGTCCCTGGAGGTGTCTGGGGTTCCTGGCTGTTCATTGTTCTGACTCTAGCCTTTCCCCGGAGACAGTGCCAGGAGTTGGCCAGCTGGCCCTGGCCAGGTGCCTGCAGGACGATGGGCTAGCAGGAAGCTTAGAGAAAGTGCCACCTGCATAGTCTCTTAAAGGACTTCACAGACTTGCTTTTGTGGAGGCACTACCTCTCCCCCGCTGCTGTCAAGTCCATTTCCACTCCTGGTCACCCTGAAGGACAGGGGGAAAGGCCCCCCCCCCCAGGGCTTCAGAGACTGTCAGTCTTTTCAGAAGCAGCCTCGTCTTTCTCCCTTGGAGCACCTGGTAGGTTTGAACTGCTAATCTTATGCTTCACCGCCCAGCTCATTTCCATGGCACCACCACGCCTGGCTACGTCCGCCACTCCAGAGTAAGAACTCAGATGCTTGAGCCCAAACTCAGGGCTGCCCCCTCCTGAAGACTGACTGCCATCGGTCAATTCTGATTCATAGTGACCCCGTGCGGCAGCTAGAACTGCCGCCTGTGACTTCCCGAGCCTGTAACCCGTCATGGGGAGTCCCGGGGGCGTCCTGGGTATATGTTGGGCTGCTAAGCATGAGTTTGGAACCACCAGCTGCTCTGTGGGAGAAAGGCGGGTCTTTCTAGTCCCATAAAGAGTCACAGTCTCAGAAACTCACAAGGACGCTTCTCCCCTATCTGGTAGGGTGGCATTAACTCGAGTCAGCATTAACTCGGTGGCAGTGAGGGGCTTTCTGTTAGCGTTGTTTTTGTTTATGGGTTTGGTAACTGCCGACTAGAGCTGGGAGTAGAGAGCCCCGACTGCCTCTCGTGGTGGTTTTGAACTGCTGACCTTGTGATTGGTACCCTAAAGCATAACCACCAGGCCACCCGCCTGGGCCAGGTGATTTTGCATTTCTGTGGGCAGTGGGGCTGAGAGTCATGTCCACTCCAGTAAGGGACGCGGCCAACCCTGGAGAAAGCTCCCCTTAGGGCTCCTGCGGGAGGGCTGTGGGCATCAGGTGTCCAGGCAGAGCAGGCTGGGCAGTGAGACTGGAAATGAAGGCCTGGAGGAGGTGGGGAGAACGGGACAGTCTTCACGTTCTCCTCTCTCCACTTTTGCGATTGGGAGCAATCATGGTGCCACCCCACCCCACTTCCCTACTCCGGAAGCTCTCTCCTGAGGCCCCCCCACCCCACTCCAGGGCTCCTGTGAGTCTAGGCATCTCCTCGCAAACCCACGGCCAGTCCTCTGTGGAGCTCCACGCTAAGAGGAGGCGCCTCCACTGCCATTGATCACTGCCTCTTAATCAGCCCCCCAAAGCCCATCAGTCGCTCTTGTGTTTCGGGTGGAAGTGCACGCCGTCAGCATTTTCAGAGGCCTGGTGGCTGCGTGGGGCTGCCCTCCACCCAGGTCGGCAGCGGTTGAAAGGGTTGAAAGCCATCTGACTCTGTTCAGGGGAAAGATGAGGCTGTCTACTCCCGTAAAGAATTACAGTCTTGGGCTGAGCCCCGGTGGCGTAGTGGTTGTGCGCGGGACTGCGGCCCACTGGGACGGAGGTTCAATTCCAGCAGTGGGCCTGGGCCTCCTACTCCCACCACCAGAGAGCAGTGATGCCCCCCCCCCAAAAAAAACCCACACACACACAAAAAGAATTACAGTCTCAGGAACCCACAGGACAGGTCTACCCCGTCCTGTAGGGTCACTCTGGGTCGGCATGGACTTGATGGCAAAGAGTTTGGTTATCACCATCGAGGCAGGTGCCTCTTCCCCCTCCCCGCCCCCGTTTGGTTTGGACATATCAGAAGGTTTCTCAGGCTTTCTCCCACTGTGCCTCTGGGGGGACTCCAACCACAAACCTGCATTTAGCAGCCAACGCCTTCAGTGTCTTGCAGGGCTTCCCGCCAGCCTTCAAGAGCTATCTGAAGGCTTTCCCTCCTCCCCGTTGCTGCTGGGAAGCTCAGAGCTGGCACAGCCCCACCAGTTGGAGCTTCTAGTCTACGTTCACTTAGAGCAGCCATTCTCGACCTGTGGGTCGCGACCCCTTTGGGGGTCAAACGACCCTTTCACAGGGGTTGCCTGATTCATAGCAGTAACAACATGACAGCGATAAAGTAGCGACAAAAATAATGTTATGGTGGGAGGGGCGTCACCACCACATGGGGAACTGTATGAAAGGTTCGTGGAAGGTAGAGAACCCCTGACCTAGATGGTCTCCTCCAGACTCGCTCTCACCATCAAGGCAGACATTGTCCCCACCCCCCGCCCCGGTTCTCATCAGAGGCAGCTGAGCCTCAGAGCTGAAAGTGGGTTCCGACACCCAGGGTGGCGGGGAGACGGGAAGCCAGGGTGATGGGGTTGTGAGGGGTGAGGAGCCCCCTTCCTTCTGAGGAACCCCTTCCCTTTACTGAATCGACTCGATGGCAGCAGACTTAGCTTGGGGGTTTTATTAGGCCACATCTGGGAGTGTAGAACCTTCTGGACCAAGGTGGAGGATGAGAACAGCCTGGCTTGACTGCGCTCTGGCCTCCCGCCAGGCCGCCCCTCTGAGTTCCTTCTCCACAGTGCACACAGCTGATGTCAGCTGAGTCCAGAGGACTTTTCTTGTTATTTCTTCTGCAAACATTCTAAGGCGATTACATAAGGTGTCTGGGTGGGAGGAAGCCGCTCCACAGTCCCCCACTCGTGCCCGCCATCGCATGTGCTCCCTCTGCCGGGGTGGGCTCAGGAAGCCCCCGGTGGTGTCAGGCCCTCAGCTGGGAGATGAGCTGAGAAGGTGTGGCAGCCAGGGTAGGCCAGAGTGGGGTGACCAGGCAGGGGCCTGTGTGACAGCGGACAGGGTGGTGTTGGACAAAGCCAGGAAGGATGAGGCCAGGTTGAGACTCAGCTGTACGCTCGGGGATCTCTGTTTGGGGGGGGTGTCTTGTTGGGGTCAGATTGGAAGTAAAAAAGGAGTGGCCTGTGGGCTTAGGAACCCTGGAGAGAGACCTTTCGCTCCCCACTTAGGCCCCCACTGTACAGGGCACTCGGCTTCCTTCTCTACCCTCCTCCCTGCGGCAGCAACCCAGGGGTCCGGATTATCACTGCTCAAAATTCTGTTTATTGTTCCCGTCTAATGAGGAAAATAGCCTCAGCACGTGGTAGGGAATTTGGAAAATGCAGACAAGTACAAAGGAGAGATTGCCTGTCTCCAGCTCACTTGTTCTGCCTGTGTAGAGGTGCTGGGGAGAAGGCTTCTGCGGGGAGACTTGGACCCCTTTACATGTGCATAGACACACATAGACACAGAGACATATACAGAAACACAGGTGAGTACACACATAGACATGGACACCCACAGGAACAGACACAGATAAGCATAACAGGCACACATACAACACACAGACAAGCAAACGCACACACTTATATAAACACACTTCCATAGACACCCATATATACACATGTAGAAACACACACTTGTGTGCACCTTTAAGGCTTCATTACATACTAAGACATTAGAAACCCTGTCTTCTTTAAAAAATCATTTTATTGGAGGCTCATACAACTCCTATCACAATCCGTACAATTCATCCATTGTGTCAAGCATTTTTATACATTTGTTGCCATTTTCTTTGAACTTGAGCCCTTGGTATCAGCTCCTCATTTTTCCCCTCCCTCCTCGCCCTCCTTCATGAACACTTGAGAATTTATACATTATTACTTTGTCATCTGACACTGTCCGATGTCTCCCTTCTTTTCTGCTATTTGTCCCCCAGAGAAGAGGTTATATGCACATTCTTGTAATCAGCTCCCCCTTCCTATCCCACCTTCCCTCCACCCTCCTTGTATAGCCACTCTCACCACTGCTCCTGAAGGGATCATCTGTCCTGGATTCCCTGTGTTTTCTTTCTTTCTTTTTTTTTTTTAGGCATCACTGCCCTCTGGTGGTGGGAGTAGGAGGCCCAGCCTTTGCTCCTGTGGAGCTGGAATTGAACCTCCATCCCAGTGAACTGCAGTCCCGTGCACAACCACTACGCCACCGGGGCTCAGCCTCCCTGTGTTTTCAGTTCCTATCTGTACCAGTGTACATCCTCTGGTCTAGCCGGATTTATAAGGTAGAATTGGAGTGGTAGGAGAAGCATTTAAGAACTAGAGGAAAGTTGTATGGTTCCTTGTTGCTACACCGTGCCCTGACTGGCTCATCTGCTCCCCCAAAACCTTTCTCTAAGAGGATGTCCAATTGCCTACAGATGGGCTTTGGGTCTCCAATCTGCGTCCACTCTCATTCACAATTATATGATTTTTTTTTTGTTCCTTGATGCCTGATCCCTGATCACTTTGAAAACTCGTGGTCACACAGGCTGGTGTGCTTCTTCCATGTGGGCTTTGCTGCTTCTGAGCTGTCTGGTCGCTGTTCCTCCAAGTCTTTAAGAATCTCAGACCAGGTTAGCCTGCAGGCCACATGTGACCTGCCAAGGACATTTTATCCAGGCATTTGCTGCTGCTGCCTGTCAGCTGACTCATCCTGGACCCGCAGTGAATTTGTTCATAGTTTTTTGTTTTTTTTTAAACTATAGTGAGGCCCTCCAACCATCGGAGGGTTGTGAACTGGCCCCCTGTTTAAAAAGTTTAAATAGGACCCCTGCCCCAGACACTACATCTTTTGATAGCCAGGCACCATCAGCTTTTTTCACCACATTTGCTTATGCACCCACTTTGTCTTCAGGGATCGTGTTGGGAAGGTGAGCATCATGGAATGCCAGTTTAATAGAACAAAGTATTCTTGCATTGAGAGAGTACTTGAGTGGAGGCCCAATGTCCATCTGCTACCTTCATACTAAACCTATAAATATATGCACATATACCTATTTCCCCATCCTCATATATATATTTACATATGTGCATGCCTTTATTTAGACTTCTATAAATGCCCTTCGCCTCCTAGTTCTTTCCTCTATTTCCTTTTACTTTCCTTTTGTCCCACTATCATATTCAGTCTTCATTTGGGTTTCAGTAATTCCTCTCAGTTACATTGCCCTTGATCAAGCCCTAACAGGCCTCCTACACCCTCCTCACCACCAATTTTGAATCACTTGTTGTTCCCTTGTCCCTGGGTTGGTTAGCATCCACTTCCTTTCCCACTTCCCCCTCCCATGTTCCCCTGGAACGGTCAATCCTGTTGTTTTCTCCTTCAGATTGTTTATCCCACCTCTCTTATCTAGGGAGACACGGCAAAGCCAATAATAAGCACAAAAGCAAGGCAAAGCAAAAATAAACAACAAAAGAAATCCAAACAAACAAACAACAACAACAACAACAACAACAAAACCGATGAGAAAAAAATGAGAGACACGTTTATAAGTAGTTCCGGTCTATTTGTTGACATTTAGAAGTGTTCCCTGGTTGAGTCTGAGGGGCTGCCATGCCCTGGTCCCAAAGTCTAATTTTGATATTTCCCAGACTTCCTTGCTCTGCTCCCCTTGCTGTTCTGTTGCACGCCCTTAGCGTTTTGCCCTGTTGTGGGGGGGTCAGATGGGGCACAATTCCTGCATGTATCTCCAGTGCTGTCCCTGTAGCACTGTAGGTCAGTGAGAGATGTCTTGTCTGGCACGTGGTGCAGCCGGCCCTATGGTCCTCTCTGTGCATTGTCTGCTCTGAGCAGGAATATCGTCCCCAGGGCTTGGTGGACCAGGATGTGCTCCACTCTCTCTCCTTCCCTCTTTGTTCGCTCCTGTGTGCTCTGATCAGACATGTTCCTCTCCTTAAGCTGTAGCTTCTGTGCTATTCCCTGAAGGGCCTTCTTCTGGGAAGGGAGTGGGGGTGTCCCCGTAGTTGGGATGGGGTCCAGTCCCACAGACCTTTCTTCATGCCGGTGTGTTGCATTCATGTCTTGGCACACCGGAAACCCCATCTTAAAATTAAAAAGAAAGAAAAAAAACTCGTCTTGGCTGAGCCCCAGTGGCGTAGGGGTTGTGCGTGGGACTGTGGCCCACTGGGATGGAGGTTCAATTCCAGCTCCACAGGAGCAAAAACTAGGCCTCCTACTCCCACCACCAGAGGGCAAGGGTGCCTAAAAAAAACAATTTCTTGTCTTAGACAAGAAATAAATGAATGGTCCTCAAATTGGTGAGGATAGCTTTTTTAAAATGATGAAATTAAGTTGTGTGCCTCTTTCACATGAAAAATCTTCAAATCTGCAAGAATTTGGCAAACAAAAAAACCAAAAAACCAACCAACACAGGATATGAACCCTTGACTTCACCGACTCAAGCCGCCATGCCCTGATTTTGCTTCTGGCATGGGGTTGCCCTGTCAACATGGCCCCCAGGCTTCCTGTGAGCTGGGCGTGGTGCCCCTTGGAGTCAGAATGAGACTCTGGGCATCTGGGGTCTACCCTCCATGTAGATGTTTAGGGAGAGGGCGATCTGTGCTTGTGACATGCTATAGTTGTGAGGGGCTCGGCCTGACAGGGACTGTACCCCAAAAAGCAACACCGCCAGGTTCTCACCATCGTGCCTCGGAGCCACGGCTGCGGTCACTCTGTCCACCTGGCCCCTAGAGGAGGTCCCTCTTTCTCACTGGCCTGGGGGTGGTGGTGGTGGTGGTGGTGTGTGTTTCCATGCTGAGCTGTTAACCACACTGTCAGCCCTTTAACCCCCAGCTGCTCTGTGGGAGGAAGCTGCAGAGTTCTCATCCTGTGAGATGTTCAACCTTTGAACCCCAGCAGAGCCGTCCTCCTCTGCCCATAGGGTTGCTCCGAGTCAGAAGGGATTTGGTGGCTGTGAGATTGGGGTGGTGCTTTACCCGGGAACGTCAGACCCTCCTGATAACATGCCCATAACGCGGGAGACCCAGTCTCCCACCCTCACTTCTAAAGCACACTCTGGTTTTGCTTCTCCCGAGACAGAGGTGCGTGTTCTGTTGTCCAACAGATGTGCTGAATCTCTCCCTAGCAGATTCCGTTTGCTCCTGGGCCAGCACCATCATTTAGAGGCACTGCTGATGGTGGTTTTTTTTGTGTGTGTGGGCATCACTGCCCTCTGGCAGGAGGAGGAGGCCCAGCCTTGCTCCTGGAGAGCTGCTGCTGGATTCGAACTGCCAACCCTGTGGGCCGCAGTCCCGCACCCAACCAGTACGCCACTGGGGCTCAGTCCACCGCTGATGTTTTTAGGGGCCACTGAGTCAGTTCGACCGCGGGCACAACAGAAGGGAGCACTGCTCGGTTCTGCTCCACCCTGGCCATTACCCCTGTGCTTGAATCCATCCCACAACCACGCCTCCATCTCCTTAAGGGTCTTCTCTTTCTGCTGCCCCTCTAGCTCACCAAGCAGGATGTCCTTCTCCAGGGACTGGTCCCTCCTGACACGTCCACAGTACGCGAGACCGAGTCTCGTCATCCTGGCCTCGAAGGAGCACTCTGGCTGTTAGACTTCTTCCAAGACAGAGCAGTGTGTTCCTTCAGCAGCCTTCAAGGCAACAGCCTTGTTTTTCAATCCTCTAAAGAGGTCTCAGGGAGCCCTGGGGGTGTCTGGGTTACGCAGTGGGCTGCAATCCGCCAGGTGGGCAGTTTGAAACCGCCGGCCGCCCCACTGGAGAAGAAGCGGGTTCTACTCCTGTCAAGAATTACATGTTCCATCCTTGCAAACGCCCAGGGGCCGTTGGACCCGGTTCCGCCAGGCTCCTTTGGGTCGGCATTGACTGCGTGGCAGTGAGTTCATTCCTATTGGAACGCCACCTTGTGCCTCACATTTCCTCGATGCACTGCGTCTTGGGGTTTCCAGACTGCTGCTGCTTCTGGGAGGGCTGATGGCAGGTCCTCGGCAGCCTCCGTCTTTTCTCCAGTTCTCCTGTGGCATTACGGGGTTGGAACGGCCCCTGCCGTGAATACCAACACCCGATACCTGCGTGCCCGGCTGAGCTGCTTAGGGTCTTTGGTGACCGTCTTCCCAGGAACAGGGTGGCAGGCTTTGCTGGGAAGGTGCACCTTCGGATGAACTTGAACTTCTACCCTTGTGCTTAGCAGTGGGGTCTGTCTACTGCCACCCCAAGCATCTACCTGCCGGCCTGCCGGAACCTCTCTCTGTCTCCCTCCAAATTATCTGATGCGTGGGGGTGTGTGTGTAAAGAGACATGCATTGGACAGCTCCCGGCAGGCCCTGCAGCGGGTCAGTTCTCCGGCTCTTGGTAGGAGATGCGCCTGTCGGGGCAGGTGGGGTGGGACCTGGGGGTCCGGCTGCCCTGCTCAGGCGCCCCCCTGCCCACAGTGGAGCTCAAGATTGAGGTGGTGCTGCCCGAGAAGGAGCGAGCCAAGGAAGACCTGTCGGCCAGTGTGAAAAGCAGTCCCCGGGCTTACCCGGGCAATGGCACAGCCCGCCACTTCCACTCAGAAGAGCGCCTGCCCACGCCCCACTCCTACCCGGGCACCCAGGACTACCTGGAGGCTGCTGTCTGCCACTTCAAGGACCTGGAGAATGGCCAGTGGGTGCTGGGCCCACCAGGGGTGGGGGGTGGGGTGGTGGCGCAAGGGCATGGACTCGGCGCGGGCAGGGCCAGGGGCCAGCTCCCCGCCCTGGCCTGACCTCTGAGGCCCACTCCTCACGGCCTCCAGGATGCGCGAAGTGGAGCTGGGCTGGGGGAAGGTGCTGTTGGTGAAGGATGCTGGTGAATTCCATGCCCTGGGCCACAAGTGTCCGCACTATGGGGCGCCCCTGGTGAAAGGTGAGTGTGGGAGCTGGGGTGGGACCACAGGCCCCCCCAGCTCGCCCCCCTCTGTGGGCGGGGGGCCCCAGCCCAGCGCCTTCCCTTGCAGGTGTGCTCTCCCGGGGGCACGTGCGCTGCCCTTGGCATGGCGCCTGCTTCAACATCAGCACCGGGGACCTGGAGGACTTCCCAGGCCTGGATAGTCTGCCCAAGTTCCAGGTGGGGCCGGGTGCTTGAGGGGGGCGGCCTCAGGGCTGGGCCCAGCGCCAGGCGCTAAGTGATGCGACCCTTGCAGGTGAAGGTGGAGAAGGAGAAGGTGTACGTGCGGGCCAGCAAGCAGGTGAGGGGGCAGGCTCCAGGGAGAGGCAGGGAGGGCAGCTGGTTCCTGGCCTGGGGGGGTGGCTGGGGACCTGGATGGACAGGCCGGTCCCTCCCACTCCTTGTCCCCACTCCCAGGCCCTGCAGCTGCAGCGAAGGACCAAGGTGATGGCCAAGTGCATCTCTCCGAGTCTGGGCCACAGCGGCAGCACCAACGTACTCATTGTGGGCGCAGGTTGGGAGATGGGCTGTGGGCGCAGGGTGGGAGGGGCTGGGAGAGGGTCCCGTGGCCTATAGCCCCTCCTTGCAGGTGCAGCTGGCCTCGTGTGTGCAGAGACGCTGAGGCAAGAGGGCTTCTCCGACCGCATTGTCCTGTGCACATTGGACCGACACCTCCCCTACGACCGGCCCAAGCTCAGCAAGGTGGGGAACAGGGGGCACTGAGGACTGGGCAGAGCTCACCTCCCGTCCTGCCGTCCCAGCCAGGCCCACCCAGGTGTTGTTCTAACTCGACTGCCCTCGGGGGTCTGGCTACTTCACATGCCTCATGGTGCCCAAAAAGCCCCGCGGTTTCTTGAGTCCTGTCTGCCACCTCCAAGGGACCCGTGACCCAGGCCCGTTGGGTTCCCCCGGACTCTGGTCCTCTGCTGTAAAGTGAAGCAGCCGCCGCCAGGCCCCATCTTGAGCCCAGTGTCTCCTGCAGTCGCTGGATACACAGCCTGAGCAGCTCACCCTCCGGCCCAAGGAATTCTTCCGAGCCTACGGCATTGAAGTGCTCACGGAGGCGCAGGTCTGTGGCCCAGGCTGAGGAAACGAGGCCCAGGTGGACGGTGTGAGCTGCATGGGCCTCTCAGCCCAGGGGGCAGTTGCTCAGGCCCAAGTCTAAGGGTGGTCTCGGTGCTCCAGCCCCCCCGGGGGGGGCACTGGGACCTGCTTGTGGGGACACAGCCCATTCCCTCCGGGCAGGGAGCAGGGGCGACTCAGCAGGGAGGAGTGGGAGCCAGGGTGGGGAGCCAGAGGGCCGATGGGGCGCCGATGGAGGGAGTGGGTGCCCGGGCCCTCACCCTGCCTGGCGGCTCGCAGGTGGTCACTGTGGACGCGAAGAACAAGAAGGTAGTCTTCAAGGATGGCTTCAAGCTGGAATACAGCAAGCTGTTGCTGGCACCAGGAAGCAGGTGGGATTTCAGCAGGGCAGGGTCCTTGGGCTAGGCAGGGAGGGCCGGGGTGAGGGCTGGGGTGCCCCCCCACCAACTTGGCCATCACCTCAGTCCCAAGACCCTGAGCTGCAAAGGCAAAGAGGTGGAGAATGTCTTTACTATCCGGACGCCAGAGGATGCCAACCGCGTGGTGAGGCTGGCCCGGGGCCGCAACGCGGTTGTCGTGGGAGCTGGCTTCCTGGGTGAGCGGCTGGGCAAGGGGGTGTGGGGGCATGTCCTTGGGGGAGGTTGGGATGGCCCGGCTGCCCGGGAAGGCACAGGGTGCCAGTCTGCCTGATGCCCTGCTCATGTCTTCAGGGATGGAGGTGGCTGCCTACCTATCGGAGAAAGCTCACTCGGTGTCTGTGGTGGAGCTGGAAGAAACGCCCTTCAGGAGATTTCTGGGGGAGCGGGTCGGCCGGGCCCTCATGAAGGCAGGTCCATGCCACACGCACACTTGCCTGGGACCCCGAGAGCCCTCGGGGCAGCCCCTCCCTCACAACCCCCCTGCCCTGACAGGTGTTCGAGAACAACCGGGTGAAGTTCTACATGCAGACGGAGGTGTCGGAACTGCGGGCTCAGGAGGGAAAGGTGGGAGCCGAGGTCCGGGGCACCTGCTGCCCCTTCTCCTCTGGGCCCAGAGCCAGGTCCACCTGCTCAAACCCCCCCACCACCCCTCCCCTCCGCAGCTGAAGGAGGTCGTGCTGAACAGCAGCAAGGTCGTGCGGGCGGATGTCTGCGTAGTGGGCATAGGTGAGTGGGCACCCATGAGGAAGCCGAGCTCCCCGCCCCACCCCACACACCCACTCCAGTGCCCACTGCCCGCTCCCACTCTATGGCCAGCCTTGTGCCCCCTGTCGAGGGAAGAGGCCTCTCTAACTGCTCGGGGCAGTGCTGAGAAACAGCAGTTCAAGGGCCAGAGGCTGTGGCTTGACTAAACCTTCTGGGGGGGTGGGTAGGTGGGGGCTTCCATTGGGGGGGGGGGAAATTGGGCGGGACCGACCAGAAAGTGACCTCTGTGTCCCCAGGCGCGGTGCCTGCCACCGGCTTTCTGAAACAGAGTGGCATCGGTCTGGACTCCCGAGGCTTCATCCCCGTCAACAAGGTGTGGAGAGACGGGGCGGGGCAGAGGGGGTGGGCAGGCTGCCCGGGAGCCTGCCCT
>PVJH01027608.1:0-28447 GCA_004026705.1 Nesogale talazaci | reverse complement strand
TCCTCCCCCTTCTCTTCCTCCCCCTCCTATTCCTCCTCTTCCCCACTTCCTTTCTTCCTTCCTCTTCCCTCTCCTCCCCTCCTCCGCCTCCTCCTCCTCCTCCTCCTTCTTTTAAGTTGAACTTTAATAATAGCAAACCTTCATTCCATCGATTTCTCTTCAAAACTAGATAATTGTGAACCCATCATGTCAGACAGGAGGTTCCTGGTTTCTCTTCAATATACCACACTCAATGCCCCAGGCCCCTGGAAATGGCCAGTGAGGTGCAAGTTGAAGCAGGAATGTAGAACTGTGAGCTGCTGTTCCTGCACACCTCCACCCCCCAACGTCCTAATATTCCTGATCATCTGCTGCACCAGGGATCGCATAGGTCAGAGGGTCGGCCCCGAGGGGGGAATGTGTGCTGTAGCAGCGGGTGAAGTGGCCAGCCCGAGTCGACCACTGGGGGCTGGCTCTGTTCACCCATAGGCTCTGCAGCATCAACCTGAGACCTAGAGGCTGGATCACCAGGATAGAGACCCAATCCCCACCCCCACCCCTAACTTGTCCCTTTCCCTTTGAGGGTCTCCTTCCCCCTTCTCTGGAGTCAGGAGAAAAGAGAGGAGATGGCAGCACAAGGACAAGTTGCCAACCAGGGCAGCGGCGTCTCATTGAGTGTGCACACCTGATCCGGGAGCTTCCAGAGCTCCCCAGAACCCAGACACAGTCAGCAATCAGCAGTCAGCAGTCAGCAATCACAGTCAGGGCAAAGCAACTAAATGCTTACTCATGGTGCTTCCTCCCCTCTTCCTCCTCCTCTTTCCTCCTGCTCCTTCTAGCTGACTGTCCTGTCCCGGCCTCACTGAGCTCATCAACAGCTATAGGACAAAGCCAGGAGGTGGGTCTGGAACATTCATGCGAGAGGAAGGGGCTGAGGTCTGCTTCAGGGGCCCACAGTCATCGGGGGCAATGGAGAGAGGGAGGGGAGCAAACACGCCTGAACAATCGGAATGGAAGAACTGACTGTGCATCCAAATCCTGGCAGAGTAGCCATTCGAAGGACACCCCAGCCGGTTCTATCTGTAAACCAGGAAAGCTGCAGAGTTCACGCCACCTCAGGGTGAACCAGTGTGAGGTGTCAGCGTAAGTTTGGGCTCCACGGGACATGAAGTCCCACAGGCTGATGCTTTCTGAATCAGAGTGCCAGGTCTTTCTGCCAAGGTGGGTGGATGGGAACTTTTAACTTCTAGCGAGTTGCTGAGTTTGTGACCCATTTCCATCACCCCAGGAATCCCTAAAAACTTCCCAGTGGATGCCAATTCACATTCGACCCTGACCCTCGAGGACAGAGCAGACTGCCCCATGTTGTTTCCAAGGCTGTGTCTGCCACACTGTAGGCCACTTTGAGTTCCCTAGGAACGGACTCTCGTCTTTACCTTTAAATACTGAACCTTGTCTTTAAACTAAGGAAGGCTTACAGGTGGGGCAAAAAATTCAAAAGGAACACAAAGATATACAGAAAGCTGTCTTCCTCTTTCCTCTAAGCCACCCCCACCCCCACCCCCACCGAGACAACTCCCTGTCATCGTTTACCTTCCAGAAGCATTTCAGAGATCCGACGGATACAAGATAATCAGTCAAGGTGACACCAGCTGACACCATGTGACGAAATGGTAAAATCCTGAAGTTGTATACAGCTCGTGACAAGAATAGAGTGTAAAGGATTTCTAAGAGAGAGAAGATAGGGGGCTGAGCCCCGGGGGCGTCGTGGTTGTGCGCGGGACTGCGGCCCACTGGGACGGAGGTTCAATTCCAGCAGTGGGGCTGGGCCTCTTTCTTCCACCACCGGAGAGCAGTGATGCCCACCACCCCCCCCCCCCAAAAAAAAAAAAAAAGAGAGAGAGAGAAGACAGAATGTGAGTCATGGAACCGGCCCACACAGCGAGAAGGTTTTCTTCAAAAGTCTCAGCTTGCATGGAGACCTTACTGAACTCCACCATAACACTGCCCGGTTGAATGACCTTTCTGCTCCCTCATTTGACTTCCAGTGTCACCTGGTTCCTGTCTGTCTGGGTGCCAGGCCTCCGAGGGGTTTTCTGGCCTGTGAATGCAATCAGCTCTTTCCTGCCAAGTTGGCAGTTGGAGTGAAACCATCAAACTTCTGATGAGTGATTCGCGGTTGAACTCTTGTACCACCGGGATGCCTTTCGTTCCTGTTTTGATCTGGTGATCAAACAAACAGATCATCAAGTCAAACAACTGCTGCTCACGAGTTGATTCTAACGGGTAGTAAACAGATAGGACTGAGTAGGACTGCCCCTCGTGTCCAGGTTCTCATCTGCCCTGAAATGGATAGCCTCAGCTTCCTCCTGGGGAGTGCCTGCTGGCTGTGAACTTTCGACCTTGTGGGTTAGTTGCTAAGCACATCATCACCACGTGAGCAGGGCTTCTTGGAGTAGGCGCAAAAATAGGCCACTTCCAGAAGCCCGCATGATGTACTTTATGTCGCATCATTCGCGAGCCAGACAACAACAAAAGGCATCCTAGGAAAACATCTCCTGTTTCCCAGAATGCCGTCCGACCAGTTCTCCAGCGCGGGCTGCCAGTACAGCCTGCTTCCCAGGCCATACTACTGTTTGATTGCTCAATTAGTGGTACATAGAAGTAGTGTCTTTCCTTTCTCATTGGCCATCGTGTTGCCTCATGTGATTTAGTTCTATCTCCTGAGAATTTAGGAAAGCTTGTCTCTTCATTGATTGCAGTACAAGTGAAAGGCTTCGTGGCGTGAGGTTAGAACTTGTATCAAGTGTGAAACTCAGTAGGTAGGCAGGCACTCCTTTGATGAAGGTCGGAAGAAGACTGTACTGACCTGTGCATTGCTGGAGCGATTGTACTTGTTTTTGCGTGGGTTGCAAAGTTTTGCTGGCAGGCTGAGCCCCGGTGGCGTAGTGGTTGTGCGCAGGACTGCGGCCCACTGGGACGGAGGTTCAATTGCAGCAGTGGGGCTGGGCCTCCTACTCCCACCACTGGAGAGCAGTGATGCCCACAAAAAAAAAAAATGGCAACGCCACAAAGTTTTGCTGGCAAGACATTAGATGAAGGCAAACATAATCTACTGTCTAATATGTTTCTTCAGTCGTTGCTACATACCCGATTTTTCCAGTCACATTGCGCATTTTTCCCTTTGATGAAATAGAAACACATTTCGGAAAGTGAATAGGGAAGACAGTAGGAAAAGAATGTGGTATGTGGTTTCCCCATTTTGGAAAACAGTCATCACATCAGCCACAGGAAATACATTTCTTTCTTTCTTTTAGTTCTTATCACAATCCATCTGTTGTGTCAGGCACATCTGTACATTTGTTGTCAACATTATTTCCAAAGAATTGTCCTTTGACTTGAACCTTTGGTATCAGCTCCTCATTTTCCCCATCTGTCCCCCACCCCCCCTCCCTCATGAACCCTTGATAACTTTTTTTTTTTCATGTCTTTCACCCACCGCTGTCTCCTTTCAACTACTTTTCTGTTGTTTGTCCTCCTGGGGGGTGGGGGTAATATGTCCATCATTGTGATCAGTTCCCCCTCTCTTCCCCCACCTTCCCTCTTCTCTCCTAGTACCTCTATTCTCATTATTGGTCCTGAGAGTTTATCTGGCCTTGATTCCCTGTGTTTGGAGTTCTTATCTGTACCCATGTATATGCTCTGGTCTGGCCATATTTTTAAGGTAGAATTGGAATCATGATGGGGGGGGGGGAGAGTGGGAGGAACCATTAAAGAACTAGAAGAAAGTTGAATGTCTTGTCACAGGAAATACTTTCTTTTTTTGGGGGGGGGCATCACTGCTCTCTGGTGGTGGGAGTAGGAGGCCCAGCCCCACTGCTGGAATTGAACCTCCGTCCCAGTGGGCCGCAGTCCCACGCACAACCACTACGCCACCGGAGCTCAGCCCCAGGAAACACTTTCTATGGTACATAACATCCGGTGGACAGCGGTATCCAGGTCATTGCTCATGCCATGCAATTCTGTTCGTGTGAGGCGCATGTGAGGCATGCAACAAAAGCTTAGAGGGTTCTGGTCAGACGTACAGACATGCTTCTGGATATGCCGCCTTCATTCCGACGTGAGCCTTTGTGGAAACGGGACCTGGGTCTGGTTCACTATTGTCTCCTGGCGCCCCGAGTCCTGCCTGGCACCGCGTAGACCCCCACAGGTATGTGTGGATTCCAGCTATGAAAAGCAGAGTAGGGGCATGCGCGAGACCACTCGTGCTTGTTGGCAGACATGTCAGAGCCAGGAATTGAGATGCATTTCCGGGATGGAATCCCCTCCTGACTGTGGAATCTCACTTCCTGGTCTTCATTTCCGAGAACTAGTTAGTCCAGGGAGACGAGCACCTAGACCATACCAGTGGCACTAAGAGGGACCACGTCCAGGAAGATTCCCTATCTCTGCTTTCTCTGCCTTCAGGTTGCTGTTGCTTGTTTCCAAGTCCAGTCGGACTCCTGGAAACCCCACCTGTGCAAAATCAACCGCTGCGTGGGGCTTCCAAGGGTGTGACCCACAAGGACCCGATGACCGGTCCAGTCTCCGACAACTTTTGTAAGTGGACTGGCCAATCTTTGGCTAATCACCCAATAGCAGAAGTGGCCAGCCTCTGATTCACACAACACGGGTTCAAAAGGCGCAGTTGTGCAGTGATAATTATTATTTATTATAATAAAGATATGGAGATCATGAGAGAGAGAGGAACAATAAGAGGAACACATATCATTTTATGGTACAATCTCACCTCCGCACTGCTTGATGGTCCACGTGGAGAGAGAGAGTGGGTGAAGGGATTACATGATGAGGGAGAGCATCCCGGGTTGAGGGGCAGGAGAGAGAGAGGCAGGAGAGAGCGAGACAGGAGAGAGAGAGGAAGGAGAGAGAGCCTTTATCATATGTCCCATTCCTATATACCCTCTGGAGCCAAGCCGGCTTCTAATTACAGGCACAGGAAGGGGTTGTGCCATATGCACACATTATAGGAAAGGGAGCTACCAGGGTGAGCTACCAGTGTGACAAGACCAGACCCCAGACTCCTGCATGTGGCTAAACAGGTTAGACTAGAGATCATTAAAAGCAGCATGTGAATCCGCCCACAGGCTTCAAGGGAGGCAACCATCATCCTAACAGCAGGGGAGCCAGCTCTATGGTGAAACTCACAAAGGTCTCAGATAACTGGGAGCTTCAGGGAGAAAGCTAATTTACCTTCCACAACAAAGGCTGGTAAATAGTTTGCTTACTATTTTGGAGTATAATAATCGTGGGAAAGTCCTGTCTTCATCCCACGACCCAAGGCTTCACTGTGCCTTCCAGAGACTCCTCCAACCCACCCATGGAATCCTCACCCAAAGTGGAGGAGAAAGGTAGGCCTGACTACTCGCACAGAGGTAGATCTAATGACCAGCAGAGAGGTAGGTCCAATGACGAGTAGGACGTAGGTCTGATGACTAGTGGAAAGGCAGCCTGACTGGTAGCAACCTATACCTGTTATCAACATGCTGAGAGCTACAGTTCTTCTAGCTTACCCTTTTAAAGTTTAAACGTGGCTAGGGGTTCCCAAAAGACCTCTTGGGGTTGACTTTCCTTCTCTGTATTTCTACCAACCCAAAGCTAGGGCCAAAGCGGGCTCATCCTAATGGCACTCTTAGAATGAGATGAGAGGAGCTTTTATGGTGAGAGCCTGTGCTAATTGCATACATATCCATCAAACAAGGTCAAGAAACACTTGCATGCATTTTCTCCCTAGAGCGAAAATCAGTTCAAAAGGATATGCAAGTCGAAAAGCGTTGCTACAAAACTGTAGCAGCCTTTTTGAAACAAGCACATCAAAAAGGGAAGTGCCGTTTCTCCATGTGTCTCCATCTCCTGTGCTTGGAGTTGTCTACCCCAAGGTCAGCAGTTTGAAATCAGCCACCGATCTGTGAGAGAGAGAGATGGGGCTTGAGTTGGGGCAGGAGACCAGCGGGGCTGAGAGTGGGTCTCTGGCCCATTGCAGCCTTTTCCGTGCCATCACTGCCGCTCTCACCAGGGCAACCATGCCCGGGGAGAAGACTAGGAGCTTGAGAGTGAAGGTAGGGAAGCCCACAGGAACCTAAAGGTGTCCAGGCAGGATGGCTCTGTCGTCCAGTTCAAGATCAAGAACACGTCGCTGGGCAGGCTGATGGAAACCGACCGTGAGCGACAGGCCTTGTCCAATGGAAAGAGGAGATTTGGGTCTGAATCACATTTGGACAAACAGACCCCTCGGGCCAGGGGGAGGACAGAGACACGATGGACATCGTGTCCCGGCAGCAGACACAGACAGCGTATGGTGACTGGAGGCCTCTTGGGATATGGTGTCCAGGCAGCGACCCACATCGGTGGGTCACCTGCTGGTGTCACACAGCATTTGCAGAAGCTCAACGCTATTTCGGCAGGGATTTGCCAACCATGGACATTGGACTGATAGAAATGGTTGTCTTTGTTTAGGTTAAAGGCACTGCGAGGGTTTTGGGTCTAGTTTGTATTCTGGCTTCCCCTTACTCTGATGCTTATGTTACAAATGTGTGGCCTGCCTGACCCTCTTCAGTCTTGGGTCGGGAGGTGACCCCTGAGGTGGGTGGTGCCCACTTGCCTCTCTGTTGGCACCCAATCTTGTAGGTGACTGTGGTGCGCTTGCGCCCCAGGACAGATGTGAGCGGGGAGCTTGGTGGGGGAGGAAGGGAAGATCAGACAGCTTCTGAAACTGTGTCCCCAGGTTGCACACAAAAGCTTTGCTCCGCATCTGGCCATATCAAAGGGAGGCTGCTTAAAAGAGAGAAGGGAGACTCCCCACAAGTCCCCAGACTTGTGCTCAGGCCATCCCTCAGTGCCGCAGGCAGCCACTGCAGCATTCAATTTGCTTCTCCCCTTTGAGAAAATAATGGCCACAAATCTCCATCGGCCCGAGTGCTGTGATCTCCGTTCTTCTGGTACTTGTTTCTGCAGCATCATTATGGTCCCTATAATGAAAAGGGGAGATTATGGATCACTGAAGAATGTGTACTTGTGTCCTGGCAAGTGTGGTGACAGAGGACTCCCCCTCCCCCTCCACTAAAGATGTCTTCATGTTGTTCTCACCGATACTTTCTGGGTTGCTTTCCCAATACAGATGGAATGGATAGACATTCAAGCGGCGTTTCCAGTTCTGTGACCTTTCTAGGGACCTATGCTCATTACAAAGTCTCATCAAGCGGCCCGTTGTCCTTCAGTCAGGGGTCACTGCTGCCTGATCACAGGCCGTTCTCTGCTTGCTATGGTCACCTGCTGGTGTGGAATCTTCCTGGAAATGCTCTTGTTTCCTTTGCCGTTTGCTATGTTGGAGGGTGGGGGTGGGTGTCTGTTAGCTCTGCTGTGTTTCTTTCCCAATGTGTACATTTTTTGTTGCCCTTTTTTGTCCGCCAACAGTAAATACAGTTTGGTATTGTCAAAAATAACAGTGACAAGGAGTTGCAGTCTTACAAGGCACAGGGGCAGTTCCACTGTAGCCTATGGGAGCAGGAGGAGCCAGCACTGACTTGATGGCAGTGAGGGCTTTGGAACCCTTCTTGGGAGAATTCAGCACCCCTTGAGCTGTACCACATCACACATGGCAGTTTGGGCTTCCTCATGTGATTCAAATAATTTTTCTTTTAACTATTGAGCTCTGGAAATTAAAAAAAAAAAGTCGGAAGAGGCAAGATCAGGGCTTGAGGGTGCATGGGGTCATGTCTTCCAATGAAATACCAGTTGGACAGGCCTTGTATTTCTCCAAGAATGGGCAGGTCCATTTGTCGTTACAGAAAAAAAAAAAAATTCTCCCCCTCGGCTCAAATTTCTGGCCTTGTCTTTTTCTTTTTTCTTTAGGCATCACTGCCCTCAGGTGGTGGGAGTAGGAGGCCCAGCCTTTGCTCCTGGGAGCTGGAATTGAACCTCCATCCCAGTGGGCCGCAGTCCCGCGCACAACCACTACGCCACCGGGGCTCAGCCCTTGGCCTTTTCTTATGAATGTAGTTTACGATGTTCTTAAAACTTCTTCACAATGAGCCCTGTGTCTCTGGGGAAACTTGAGTCCCTTGGGGATCCAAAAGAATCGTGGCCATGAACTCTTGAGGAATGCCATTGCCTGGAATTTAACAGGCCCCATAGATCCTCTCAAGAGACTAAGGGAAGGCTATTGTTGGGAGAACTGCTCTGCAGGCATGATTGCAGAGACAGAGGTAATCACATTTTGTTGGGAATGAAATCACGCGGGTGTGGACTGGGCTTTTCTACAGACCCGCATGAACTTGAGCTCTCTAACAGCACAGTTTAAGGTATACGGGCCATCAGCCAAATCCAGGAGCTAGGCTTGCGAATTTGTACTTCCAGTATATTTTATACATAAAACCATGTATGTCTAAAAACAGATAAAATGTTTTTCTTGGGAGCTGAAATTGAACCTCCATCCCAGTGGGCCGCAGTCCCGTGCACAACCACTACACCACCGAGGCTCAGCCCAAAATGTTTTTCTAAAAGGCACATTTGATACATAAGATGACACCCTTGCTAAGGTCAACTGGCAAGAAGAGTCTATAAAGAACATGGTAGGCTTCAAGTTTCCCTAATCCATGATGACTAGCCTTTTTTCAAGACATTCTAGTAGAACATTATAGTAGTTGCATAATCTGTTGTCAACTTGAGACTATTAAGAATGTTGGGGTGGAGTTTAGTCTGTCAATCAGATCACTGCTTGATGACCTCGTTTGGAGGTGCTAAGGGAATAAATAGCTTGCTGGAGGGGACACACACACACTCTCTCTCCCTGTGAGACATTCCTGTTGACAAGCATCATGGAGCTAGGCTGATGCAGCCGGAGCCCTGGAGCTGGAGGAGTGTGGAAACCCCTGCCTGTGCTGAGATGCTTCTGTTAACACTGGATCCACAAGATTTTCTACCCACCGGCCTATGGTCTTCCTGCATTTGCATCATTGCTTGGCTGCCTGAGTCTAAAGAGGAATTTAAGGATTAGTATCTACATATGGGGCAATATCAGACTTAAGTTCTTGATCTAAATTGGGCTGGGGTGATTTCTTTTTTTTTTTTCTAATTTTTTGTTGTTGTTGTTGTTGTTTTTTGGGGGGGGGGGCGCAATCACTGCCCTTGGTGGTTGGAGTAGGAGGCCCAGCCTTGCTGCTGGATTTGAACCTCCAACCCAGTGGGCCGCAGTCCTGTGGACAACCACTACGCCACCAGGGCTCAGCCCTGAGGTGATATTGTGTTAGTTCAGGTAGACTAGAGAAACAAATTTATAAACACACATGTATTTAAGGGAGAGGTGTATATACAAGAGGAATGGAACATTGAGAACGCATCCCAACCTGTCCAAGCCCACAAGTCTGATATTAACCCAGTCTATAAAGTCTTCAGTCTATGTCTATTAACCTAGTCTACTATAAAGTATCAGTCTATGTCTGATACCAGTCTATAAAGTCTTCTTCAGATTCAGGAGGCACATGAACTGATGCCAGGACAATCACAGGCCAGTGGGTGCAGAGTCTTGTGTATCCATGATGGTAGAAGCATCACAGTGCTGGCAGGGACCTCTCTGTGACTTCTCAAGCATCTCAGCACTGGCAGGAGTCTCTACATGGATTTTCTGGCTTCAAAGGCCTGGTTCCATCAGGGTAAACCTGTGTGGCCTCTCCTCTGGGGTATCTCACAGGGAGTCAGCCTTGTATCTTATTAATAGAACAGCTCCGAGAGACAGAATAGTGAGTGTCTCACCTCGGAAAAATATGGCCGAATTTCCCAGAATTCTCAGGAGAAAGCCATACCCACACAGAGGCAGAACTTATGCACAGATGCAGCATGTTCGAAACGTGAGTCCATTTGGTCTCGCAGTCTTTTTCGTTCGCTTTCGTTATTGCACTGTTATGGTGCATTTATTGATGTATGCACAGTTCATTGCTTTTGTTATGTAAAGACCAAAATGCAGTGATTTCCTTGGCAAATATCCGCGACTTTTTTTCTGATTGAAAAGAAAGACGTTATCCCTCAAAATGATTTTCTTGGTTGGCTAAAAAGAAGCACTTAATGCTACATGTGCCCAACAGTGATGTGCTTATGGGGCTGTGGAGCTCATAGCATCTGACGTCCTTTGTTTCACTGAGCAGCATTCCCCAGGGCTGCACATCAATCCAGCCTGGTCTTCTCTTAGATGGATGAATTGGAAAGTGGCTTTGACTCAGCCTTGACTACTCTCTTTCTATATCACCACGGTGAAGAACTTATGAAAACTTAAGATGGGCTTCCTCACGTAAAGATTATTTCGTGAAATGATGTCTATGAGGAGTGAAAATAGTCAAATGAAAATGACCCTTGTGCAGAGCAGCAATGATGAAATATACAACTTTTCTCTCATTCTTCAATGCTTCCTCCCCCCGGCCCGCCCCCACCCATCATGATCCTAATTCTACCTTATAAATCTGGCTAGATCAGAGGATGTCCACTGGTACAGATCGGAAATGGAAACACAGGGAATCCAAGACAGATGATCCCTTCAGGTCCAGTGGTGAGAGTGGTGATACTGGGAGGGTGGAGGGGAGGTGGGGTAGACAGGGGGAACCGATTATAGATCTACATATAGCCTCTTCCTTGGGGCATGGACAACAGGGAGATGGGTGAAGGAAGACAATGGACAGTGTATGTCATGACAAAATAATAATAATTTATACATTATCAAGAGTTCATAAGGGAATGGTAGTGAGGGGGGGGGGGGGAATGAGGAGCTGGTACCAAAGGCTCAAGTAGAAAGTAAATGTTTTATGTTTTCAGAATGGTAATGGCAACACACATCCGAATGTGCTTGACTTACAATGGATGATTGCATGGATTGTGAGAAGAGCTGTATGATCCCTCCAATAAAATGATTAAAAAGAAAATGATGTTGGGCTGAGCCCTGGTGGCGTAGTAGTTGTGCGCGGGACTGCGGCCCACTGGGACGGAGGTTCAATTCCAGCAGTGGGGCTGGGCCTCCTACTCCCACCACTGGAGAGCAGTGATGCCCACCAAAAAAAAAAAAAGATGCATAATGAATTAAGGGTATTTTTGTCTTGTCTTGCTTTTTACCCTCATGATGCAGTGGGTCACATGTTGAGTTACTCACTGTGAGGTCAGTAGTTTGAAACGACGAGGTGCTCCACAGGAGAACGGTGTGAAGCTCCCTGCTCAGGGCTACTGTACTGGAAAAATCACAGACGCAGCTCTCCTCTGTCCTGCAGGGTCCCTGTGGGTTAGAATAGGCAGAATGACAGGGAGAGGGTTTGTTTTGTCCTTCTTTGGAAGTGACTCTCTCTTTAGTATCTATTTATATGGTAAAAAGCTTCCGGGTGCCAAAAATATGAGCAGAACCTGGAGCTGTTCATTCTCCTGACATTGAAGATCCTGGCCTCACTCATAAGTAGTATCTTCTTTCTCCTTCATTCATAATGAGTATCTTTCCTGACGATGAAGAGAGATTTTGTGATTCTCTTCCGCTTGGTCCAGGGCCAGTTATAAAAGGTACAGCTATCACAAAACCATTTTCTCTCTTCCACGATTTTTTTTTATTTAGGCATCACTTCCCTCTGGTGGTGGGAGTAGGAGGCCCAGCCGTTGCTCCTGTGGAGCTGGAATTGAACCTCCCACTGGGCCGCAGTCCCGCACACAACCATTACACCACCGGGGCTCAGCCCTCCACGTTAATTTTTTAAGGCAAATAGTCCTTAGTTTTAAAATGGGTCTATTAATTACATTAATATTAATCACAATCCTCCAAACAGCACGTTGTTACAGACCAATGCTAGCAGGAAGGGTGCTTTTCTGCAAACAGCTCACTGGGTTCGCTCTCTCGGGAATCTGAGCATCGATACAGGACGTCCCCGCTTGGGAAGACAGAGCAGGAGCACCGACAGAGGGGAAAGGACCCCTTTTCACGTTTGTTGTGTGGCTTCCAGAAAAGCCATTGAGGAAAATCGCTTAGGCACTTCAGGCGCTTCTAACAGGTCTGTGTGCGGACTGGTTGCGTGCTCCATCCCACCTACTGCGGGCGCTTTGCTTCGGGATCAATGCAATGAAATCTTGTCCCCTGCCATGTCACCAGGGACTGCCTGTGGGTTCCCTGATGCCAGGAAGTAATCGTGGAGGAGAGCAATCGATGCCAGCCATAACAAGCCTGCAGCAGGGAGGGGCCCTGGAGGAACCATAGACCGATTTTGATTGGGAGACGAGAGGAAGGCGCACGCACAGTGGAGGTGCGAGCCAGGCGCAGCCGGCGCAGCCACGGGGCATCCAGAGGCCAGGTGGCGAGGCTTGATTTTGCTGACACGCTCCCCTGCCATCGCATCGATTCCAGCCCAGCAAACCCGTGTGTGTCAACCCCTGCCGCGCTCCGTAGGTTTCAGTGACGGATGTTTGGGGCTTTTCCAGGGGAGCCTCTGTCTGCTAACTTTCCTGGTAGCAGCCTAGCCTGGCCACTGCACCGTCCAGGATGCCCAAACCACACCCACTTGGGTTCCAAACTTATTCCAAACCCAAACCCAAACTCGCTGCTGCCTTGTTGAGGCGGACTCACGGTGGCTTTGACCCCTCTCAAATCCCCCGGTGTGGAGCACCCCGCACAGGGAGGGGGACAGGGAGAGTGGCCAGCATCGGTGGAATTCTCTTACCTGCGTCCCACCCCAATTTGGAGACGGATGCACGCTGAAAGTGGGGATGCAATCATAGAAAGTTTCACCTCCCCCCTTCCTTCTCCCTCCCTCCCTCCCTCACCCAGGTCAGGATACCCAGTGAGTATGTCTGTCATGGTTCAGAATGGAATGGAATGTCGTTCTGCATCTCATGTGACATGACATTCTCTCTCTCTCTCTCTCTCTCTCTCTCTCTCTCTCTCTCTCTCTCTCTCGGCTAGGCTTCGTGTCCACTGTGCCTGAGGTGGGACGTTCCACCCAGCAAACTCCTCATGCCTTGTCCCCCTTGCAAGGAGCATTCAGGGCTGGGGCCCTCCTGCCATGGTTTAGACACAAGCCTCTCTGACAGAGCAGACAGCAGGGGCCCCCTGCCAGCTGCCGGGCCCATCTGGCTGGGCGCTGAGGGAAAGCCTTGCCATGGAGAATCCGCTGAAGAGGAAGTGATACCAGTTTCATTTTCTCTGAGAAGAGAAAATGTTGTGATTTTCCTCTCACACCTCTCCCTCCTCCCCTCCCTGAGACCCATTTCAGTGTGTTCCCTTCTGCTGTGGTTCGCAGGAAGGTTAATACTGTCCCCGGACTTCCCCGCTGAACTCCCCATCAGCTCCCCAACCCGCTTGCTGGCGTTCCTGTTTAGCTTGCCAATACAAGGAACAAAGGCAGTGCCCCTCCCACAATAGTCAAAGTGGAGACTTGTGGTTGTAAAAGAAGAAGTCAGAGCCCAATAAAAACCGGAGTCTGTAAACAATTTTGGCTGCCTCTCTCTCTCTCTGGGGATGACCCTTGCATAGGACTTGATCTCTCTCAACCTGTGCAGGTCTTTCTTTTTTGTTGTTGTTGTTGTTGTTTTTGTGGTATCACTGCTCTCTGGTGGTGGGAGTAGGAGGCCAAGCCCCACTGCTGGAATCGAACCTCCGTCCCAGTGGGCCGCAGTCCCGCACACAACCACTACGCCACCGGGACTCAGCCCCCATAATGGCCTTTTCAAGAAACCTTCCTGTGGGATGAAGACAGGACTTTTCTACATCATATACTCTAAAATAGTAAGCAAGCTAATCACCAGCATTTGGAGTGCAAGTTAAGTTAGCTATTCTCCCTAAAGCTCCCAGTTATATGAGGCCTTTGTGTGACTCATGATGAAGCTGACTAAGCTAGCTATTCTCCCTGATGCTCCCAGATATCTGAGGGCTTTGCGTGACTCAAGTTAGGATGATGGTTTGCTTCCCTCAAGGCCTATGGGTGGGATTCAAGGGCCATTGTCAATGATTCCTAACAAGACGCACCTGTTTATCTACCCCCAGGAGTCTGAGGTCCTTCCTTATCACATCCATCTCGCTTTAGTCACATAGACATCCCTAAGTCTTTATCGCCATATACCCTTAAGCCAGTCCCCTCTTGTTACCTGTCCTGACTGGTGGCAACAGGACTCATGTGTCCCCCATAAGGTTATTTAAACAGGGAAAATGTATGTTTGCTTTCTCTGTGGTCTCTCCTGCCCTGAGTCCCGGATGCTCTCGGCCCCTCTCCCTCATCATGTAATCCCTACTCTTTCTCCACGGGGACCACCAAGCGGGGCGGAAGTGAGCATGTGACCCTGATGTGATATATGTCTGACTCTTATTGTTCCTCTCTCTCTCGTGCTCACTATATCCTTATTAAAATAAATAATAATTATCACTGTACAACTGCCTATTGAACCCATGATGTATTATTAGAAGCTGGCCTCTTCTGAGACCTTCCCCCCTTTGTTCACAGTTCTGCTGCCGACACAGCCAATCAGCGGGAGCACAGGCTCTTTTTAGACACGATCATTTATTTCTGTCCCAAGGGTTTATTGACTCACGATCCCTTTGTTCGCTCTCTCGCGGACTTTTTCCATCTGCTCCTTTGGTCCCACATCCGTCCCTCTGTTTCCTACTCTCCCTTTCTAACTTTCAACAATTCTCTCTTCACTCGGTCTTCCAATCTCCCCTCTCCTTTCCCCCTTCACTCTCATGCCAGTCTGAGCACTCGGGCAGGTCCTGAACTCTCAGAAATAAACCTGTTCATTGAAACCTATGCTCTGGGTCCGCTTCCCTTTGATTCCTGACCTAACAGAAAGAAAGCTTAGAGACCCCTCTTCCCTGGTGGTGTGTGAGCTCAAGAAACAAAACCCATACTCACTGCCATTATGAGGACCCTGTAGGACCAGGGAGAAATCCCCTATGGATTTCCGAGACTGTACCTCTTTGGGAGAGTAGAAAACTTCGTCTTTCTTTCAAGGCGCATCCGGTGGTTTTGAACTGCTGACCCAATTGTTAGCAGTCCAAAGACTAATCACTATGTGCCCCACAGCCATTCTCTGCAGCCTGTGAACATGCTTGTTTGAGATTCCTTCTCGTTTCTCCCCCAGGAAGAAGACCAGCCAATGCTCTACGTGCTCAATGCTGTAACACAAGAGACCATGCCCATCATGGACAGCCTCTCTCTTCTCGACAAAAAGGTGTCTGACCTGCGAACACTGGTCACACTGAGATGCGGCTTCCCTGTGAGTGTCTACTGCCTACGGACCCCTCAGGGACAGGAGATGTACGATTGCAACGCCCTCAGAGACTACCGGATAGAAATGGGTACTGCCCTCCCCTGGGCATTTGACAGCAGCTATAACTCAGGCCTAGCCTTCTTTGAAACAGACTTCCTGATTTTTCAAGAAAAGGAAGACATGTGGGTTCTCATTTCTGATTCATGAAGTTTATTCATGTGTGGATTTTAAGATAGTTAAGACACTTAGATGGTTCAGGAATCAAAAGGACAAGACAGCTGGTCTCCCCACCTCCCTTGGTCTCTGAACACCAAGGTCTCCCCTCCAACAAACCTAAACCAGTGCCGGCTCATTTTTGTGCTTGGTGTCATGTGCGGTCAAGTCTGTTTCGACTCATAGCAACTCTCTGTCCAACAGAGGGTTGGACATCCGGATCTGGAGCCATCCCAATAAGTGTTGTTTCGCTCGAGCCCATGGTCGTAGCCACTGGGTCAACCCATCTTATGCAGGGTCCTTCTCTTGTCACTGCTCCTCCACCTCACCGAGCACAATGTCTTCCTTCGGGGACTGGATTCCCCTGAAGACACGTTCAAAGCATGTGATCAGACATCTCGATGTCCTTGCTGCTGAAGAGCATTTTGGTTGAACTTCTCCAAAGACGGATTTTTTTTAACTCCTTTTGGCACCATCTACAGTCTTTTTTGTTTTGTTTTGTTTTTTTTGTTTTTGTTTTTGGGGGGGGCATCACTGCCCTCAGATGGTGGGAGGCGGAGGCCCAGCCTTTGCTCCATGGAGCTGGAATTGAACCTCCATCCCAGTGGGCCGCAGTTCCGTGCACAACCACTACGCCACCGGGGCTCAGCCCTACAGTCTTTTTAATATTCTTTGCCTGCATCAGACTTTAGACACAATCCATTGTGTCAAGCACATTTGTTGCCATCACCTTTCTCAAAATATTTGCTTTCTGGGCCTGAGCACCCCCCCCCAAAAAAAATATATTTGCTTTCTACTTGAGCCCTGGGTATCAGTTCATTTTCCCTCCTCCTTCCCTGCCCCCCTTCATCATGAACCCTGGATAATTTATAAATTATTATTACTTTGTCCTGTCTTACTCTATCTGACATCTCCCTTCACCCACTTCTCTATTATCCATCCCCCAGGGAGGGGATTATATGTAGATCCTTATAATCGGTTCCCCCTTTATACTCCATCTTCCCTCCACGCTTCCGGTACCACCACTCTCACCACTGGTCCTGAGGGGTTCATCTGTCCTGGATTCCTTGTGTTTCTAGTTCCCATCTGTACCAATGTACAAGCTCTGGTCCAGCCAGTGTTGTAAGGTAGAATTGGGATCATGATTGGGGGGGGGGGGAGGCTAGGGAGCATTGGAGAACTAGAGGAGAGTTGTATGTTTCATTGTTGCTACACTGCACCCTGACTGGCTCATCTCCCTGTGGCCCTTCTGTAAGCGGATGTTCAGTTGCCTACAGATGGGCTTTGGGGCTCCACTTGCACTCCTTCTCATTCACAATGATGTGATTTTTTGTTCTGTGATGCCTGGTACTCGATCCCATCGACTCCTCGTGATCACACAGGCTGGTGTGCTTCTTCCACAAGGGCTTTGTTGCTTCTCAGCTAGATGGCATCTCACATCTTATAGTCTACTTATGCCATAGAACTTCAAAGGAGGAATATGAAAACCTTGCATGTTCTCTGGGGCTGTGCTGCTCTGGGTGTGGTATTTTAGAGCTGGCAGAGAAGTCAGAAGTAACTTGGCTTGAGCCCAGCTTTGACAGATTTTAAGTAGCAAGCATGTCTGAAATGGATGAGGGATGTTTAGCTCCAGGCGTGTTGAAGGCAGTGCACCAACCCTTTCAAAGTCTCCTGGGAGGCTGAGAAATGCAGAAACCACAGAACAAGGGCTTCCAGGGTGAGCATCAGGGGCCCAGGCATAATCAAGGTAGGCCCCTTAGATCACCATGAAAACACAGGGTGGGGGAGAGGGAAGAAAGGAGGGCTTCCAAGGAACAGAAGGAAGGTTCCTTTGCCTACTTGACACTTTTCCTGGAGCAAGCAGCATTCCAGAAAGTCCGGCTTGGTTCATTTTCCAAGTGGACAGCAAATGAATAACTGATGAACCTCTATTCCTGGGTCTCCCCTCTCCCAGGCTGTCCCTGCTGATCTTGGAAGCTTCCCCCTGGCCTTTCTGCAAAGACAGTGGAAGGTCAGAAGCATTTTGAGAAGCATGTAGATGCAGGATGAGAATAGAAGATGCCGGAGCCCCATCAGTCACTGTGCACAGGAGCTCATTCTCACAAGAGTCCCAACTACTCTGTGCTCCGGGGCTCATGGAAAGGACCAACTCAGAATCCAATCAGCAGGCCAGAGCCCTGTGGGTGGCCCTGTGGCACAGGGCCTGACCTTCTGGAGAATGTGAGATGGACCTCCTAACCTCGGGGGAAGGTGGGTGCTCTGAGAAGAGGCCGAGAAGACACCCCCGGCTTCCAGATGAGAGAGAAGTTTCAGGAACATGAGCTTTCCCCAGGGTGGGACAGAGAGGAGGGTGTGCTCTGACTGAGCAGAGGCAGCTCGCTCCCCGAGTCCTGTGGGAATCCCAGCCAGTGTCAGGTTCATGGGTGTCGCAGGGACAGGTGGTGTGCACTGAGAGAGCTGCAGGTTCTTGAGCAGGGGTTTCGGAAGAGACCGACTGAAAAACCCAGAACAGAGAGACAGAGATCCGCGGCAACTTGGATGACATTTCAGGAGGGGGGCAGTGCCAACATGCAGAGGAGAGCATCCTAGTGGCGTTATGAGGGAAAGGAGGGAATTGAGGAAAGACATGTATGGCCTGCCTGAACTTGACATGATGAAGACACCCAAAGACTTCGTTTTGTTTTTGTTTTTGTTTTTTTTTTGGGGGGGGGGGCATCACTGCTCTTGGGTGGTGGGAGTAGGAGGCCCAGCTCCAGTGCTGGAATTGAACTTCCATCCCAGTGGGCCACAGTCCCGTGCACAACCACTACGCCACCGGGGCTCAGCCTGAGACTTCGTCTTTGTTTGTCTTGTTTCTCTACAAACCTATAAGCTCAGCAAACATTTTTTTAAGTCACTTTACCAGGGGTTCTTACAGCTCTTCGAACATTCTGTACATCCATTGTGTCAAGTGTACTTGTCCATATGTTGCGGTCATTGTTTCCAAAACATTTTCTATTTGAGCCCTTGGGATCCGCTCCTTTTTTCCCCCCTTCCTTCCCCCACCCTCCCATCCTCATGCATCCTTGATCAATTCTACATTGTTCTTATTATTTCATATCTTACACCGTCCATGGTCTCCCTTTACCCACATTTCTGTTTTTGGTCTCCTTTGCGGGGAGGAGAGCTATATAACCAATCTTGTGAAGGGTTTCCCCTTTTTCCCCACCCCACCCCACCCCAGCCATCACCCTACTTTCATGATATTGCTACTCCCACTGCTGTTACTGAGGGGGTTATCTTTTCTGGATTCCATTTGGTGGGAGCTATTATCTGTACCAATGTGTGTTCTCAGGTCTAGCCAGATTTGTAAGGTAGAACTGAATAATGGAAGTAGGGGTAAGGAAGCATTCAGGAACTAGTGGAACGATACGTGATTTATCAGTGCTATACCACAACTTAGTCGAATCATCCCTTCCTTATAATCCTTCTGTCGGGGGATTTCCAATTGTCTACAGATGGGCTTTGGGTCTCCACTCCAACCCCCCTTGTTTGCTTCAATAGAGTTGAGCAAATGTATTCTTTTTTAATCATTTTATTGGGGGCTCCTACAACTCTTATCACAATCCATACATTTTGTACATTTGTTTCCATCATCAATCTCAAAGCCTTTGCTTTCTATTTGAGCCCTTGATATTAGCTTCTTATTTTCCCCCTCCCTCCCCGTTCCACCTCCCACAAAAGCCTTTGATAATTTATAAATTATCATCATTTTGTCATATCTACACTCTCTGACATTTCCCTTCACCCACTTTTCTGTTGTCCATCCCCCAGCGAGGGGGGTTATATGTAGATCCTTGTAATTGGTTCCCCCTTTCTACCTGACCGTCTCCTTACCTTCCTGGTATTGCTAATTTCACTGTTGGTCCTGAGGGATTTTTATGTCCTGGATTTCCTATGTTTATATCTCTGATCTGTACCAATGTATATCCTCTGGTCTACCTAGATTTATAAGGTAGAATCGGGGGGCTGAGCCCCAGTGGCATAGTCATTGTGCGCGGGACTGCGGCCCACTGGGATGGAGGTTCAATTCCAGCTCACAGGAGTAAAGGCTGGGCCTCCTACTCTCACCACCGGAGGGCAGTGATGCCTAAGAAACTAAAAAAAAAAAAAAGTTTTAAAGGTAGAATTAGGATCATGATGGGGTGGGAGAGGGGGGAGAGAAAGCATTAGAGAACTAGAGGAAAGTTGCAGTTTCATCATTGCTATACTGGTCCCTGACTGGCTCATCTTCTCCCTGAAACCTTTCTGTAAGGGGATGTCCAGTTGCCTATAGATGGGCTTTGGGTCCCCACTCTTAACTCCCTCTCATTCACAATGATATGATTTTTGTTGTTGTTGTTCTTTGATGCCTGATACGTGATCCCATTGACACTTCATGATCACAAGACTGGTGTGCTTCTTCTATGTGGGCTTTGTTGCTTCTCAGCTAGATGACTGCTTGCTTATCTTCAAGTCTTTAAGATCCCAGATGCCATATCTTTTGATAACCAGGCACGCTCAGCTTTCTTCCCCACATTTGCTTATGCACCTGCTTTGTCTTTAGTGATCATGTCGAGATGGTGAGGATCATGGAAGGGGTTCTCACTTTTAATAGAATGTACAGGGGCAGATATATTGCCAAGGTGAAGACAATAGACCAGAAAATTCAGAATGGTCCCAGGGTCCCTCTACCAGCCCTTGGGTTCAAGGTGACCTATACTTTTTTTTTGACCTATACTTTCTTTTTTTTTTTGGGGGGGGGGGCATCACTGCCCTCAGGTGGTGGGAGTAGGAGGCCCAGCCTTTGCTCCTGGGAGCTGGAATTGAACCTCCATCCCAGTGGGCCGCAGTCCCGCGCACAACCACTACGCCACCGGGGCTCAGCCCCTGACCTATACTTTCATACTGATTCCTTTTATGCATGAGAACTGAGCCAAGATACAGTGCAAGTAATAGACGAATCCTTGTTGCAAACTAAGGATAATCTCACGCTTAGGTCTGTGCTCTTTCCAATAATTAGCTGCCTATCCACTATGTTTTTGGTTACCTATTTTATTGATACCTTTAAAGTTCTAGTCAATGTTTTATGTTCCCCTTTGTCAGGGAAAGCCCAAATCTGTCACAGTCAGGAATAAAAAGAAATCTCATAACAGATAGATAGCTATTGACTCTGAGCTAGGGAGGAGGAATTCCGAAAGATGAGAGACAGTGAACTGGTAGCAGAAGGTTGAGAATGGTTGCCTGGAAGATGCATTAGTGCTTATAGACACTGTTCTGTGTGACACTGCAAGGTAGAGGGTCTGCAACTAAAAAGGAGATCGGGCCAGGTTGTGTAAATCTCATAGAATGTTAATGCTCCTCTTTAAAAGAGAGAGAGAGAGAAAAAAAACCCAGAAGAGAGCATTGGAAGATTAATGTAGTAAGGAGGCTTAAAATTTAATTATCCTTAATTTTACCTTAATATTATTAATAGGTTTTGAGATAAAGTTTATTGTCCCAATGGCCCATAAACATATGTGGAAATAATTGAAGGGTGGAGAGATAAATGGCTTGGTGAGCCTCACCCTTCTGGTCCTTTGGTCTCTTGTTTTCTGATGGTTGGACCAGTGTGCAGCTGCCTCAGCTGGCAAGGCTCACTTCCTATGAGACAGCCTTGAGGAGAAGCCACATGGACCTACCCTGATACAGCCCTTCATGATGGAGAAACCGCGTGAAGACTCCTGCCAGTGCTGAGATGTTTACACCAGCACTGGATTCAAATATTTTCTAGCCACTGGCCTGTGATCCTCCTGCATTCAGCGTCATTGTGTGTGCTTTGTGAGTTTGAAGAATACTTTGTAGATGGGTGTCAGACATATGGATGTATGTTGAACTTATGGACTTGGGCTGGACCGGGTTGGGATGCTTTCTGAATGTACACTTACTCTTTCTATATATCTCTATCATACTTAGATGAGTTTTGGTGAATTTATTTCTCTAGTTTACCCAGACCAACACAGGCTTAAATTCTATTTTCTGGAGGAATGTAGTGCTTTTCAGGTAAGTTTCTATTTCCCAGTTACAACTTTTAAATTTATGCAGAAAGTTTTTGTGTGGCAGACCACAACTGCCAAAAAAGGCATGACAAATGAATAGTATTGTGGGAATTAGCCAGAACATGATCTGATTAACTTGCTTAGAAATCCTCTGGGTCTCCCACCAGTGGGCATTTAGAGGAAAATGATTCGCTGTGATCTTTCTGGGGTTTTTCAGATCTTGAGGAATTAGAGTTGCTTCATTGTTATTTTGCTGTTGTTGAGCACTGGCGTTTATTGAGGAAGACATGCTCCGTGCTGCTACTACAGTGTCATTGCCAGTCATCACAGAGGCAAATCGAGTAAGCATGTTCCTCCTTTAAGAAGGATGGACTGCAGCTGAGCCCCGGTGGCCCAGTGATTTTGTGCGGGACTGTAGCCTACAGGGTTGACGGTTCAAATCCAGCAGCAGCTTTCCAGGAGCAAGGCTGGCCTTCTTACTCCCACTAGGGCAGTACTGTTCTCAACAAAGGGAGGAGCCGAACAGATGAGCAGCTTAAGTCATCGACCATTCTTGGGGGTCAATGGTGGCCATTCCAGAGAAGAGGTAGATCAAGAGGTAGCTTCTGGAGGTAGTGGCGGGGATGAGATGGCTAGGCTCCCAGGCTTCCTTTCTTGGTCAAGGGAGAGTGCTTTTCTCCAGATAGCTAAGAGCAAAAGGCTGGGCGGTGCCTTCACAATCCCACACACCTGCATCCGACTGGACCTGAGCTGCCTGCTCCAGCTGTCCGGGTTTGCCTCCCTCTGGGACTCCTCCTCCTCCTCCCAGCACTGTGGGCTGAAGTCCGAGAAGAAGGCGTTGCTCTCTCTGCTGACTGACGTCACAGAGTCATGAGTGGTGTTTCTGGTGTCAGTGAGGCTGAAACTCCCTCAGATTGACCCTAGGACCACGCGAAGTGCTTGGAACACTCAGGTGGGTCCCATCTACGTCCTCCTGAGCTGGATGGCAACCTTGTGAGCCAGGATGTAGGCTCAGATTGGCTTACTGGCCATGCCCTCCACCTGTAGCTGATAGAAAAAACTCCCTGCATGCTCTTGGTAAAATCTCTGGTGATTGATCTTCCTTGCTCCACAGCAGCTCTCGCATGCGAATAATAAGGAACTTGTTGCTCAGAATCTGCTGATGAACAGCCTCCAGGATGAGTGGGTGGGCAACTTCTGGGCTTGCTCAGGGCTAGAGTGAGCGGAAGAGCCTGAGGAGCTTCATACCAGTGAGGCCATGTCCCTTCTGATCTGATTCAGGATAGGGTTGTTTCAGTTTCAGGAACTGAAGTTGATAGGTGCAACACTCATCATGTTTACCAGCAGACACGGAATTCAACCCAAATGAAATAGAGGACTTGATGGAGGTGTCCCATTTCTGATTAGAAAGATGGACGTCGAAGAGCCTGGGTTATGTAAAACCCACACACACCAAACCCGGGCCTATCAGGTAGGTCAACACCAACTCATTGTGATCCTATTTGGGTTAGGGTGGTTGACTGGAGAAACAAATCCACAGAACACTCATGTGTGTTTAAGAGAGAGTTTTATACCAAAGAGCAATTATATATTGAGACACTATCCCAGTCCAGTCCACATCAAGTCCATAAGTCCGAAAAATTAGCCCCCAAGTCTGATACTAGTTCATAGATCCCTCTTTGACTCACACAATCATGTGCAATGGTGCCAAGTGCAGGAAGATCACAAGTCAGTGGATACCAAGTCTTGTGGATCCAGTGGCAGTGGACACGTCTCCAGGGTTCTGGTTGCCATCCGCCTGGATCAAAGTGTCTCATGTTCAGGAAGGTGAAACAGAGAAAGAAAGAAAGTTCCCAGAATCCTCCTTGTGAGAAGGCCACACCCACAAGGAGGGATCATCAGACTATGACTTGATTGACAGGCTAGACTCCACCCCTTTATTCTTATTTACCAGGTTGAGATGAAATTGTGTAAGTACCGCATGATGGCTAGAATAGAACTGCTCCAGGGGGTTCCAAGGCTCTTGATGAGCAGAAAGTCTCATCTTCCTTGCAGTGAGAAGAAGGCTGGAACTCCTGACCTTGAGGTTGGCAGCACCATGTGGTTCAAACCTGCAGAGACTCTCCAGCAGAAAGGTCTGGCAACCTGCTTCTGTAAAGATGAGAGCCAAGAAGATCACATGGGACAGTTCTACTCTGTCACATGGGGTGGTTCCCATGAGCCAGAGACTGGCTTGATGAGAGCTCACCAGAACTATAGCCTTTTTAACTCTCCCAGTGTCAGGGCGCCATCAGCAATTGACAGGTTGAGCTAGAAAGAGCCAAGACCTTGAAGACCAAGAAACCCAAAACCAACTTCACTGCAGTTGAGTTGATTCCAACTTGTGAAGAAACAGAAGTGATGCATTGAAGTCATCTTGGTCATCATCTTTAGGAAGCAGATCATCACACCTTTCTGTCGTGGTACTCTGGGGTGGGGGTGGGGTTCATATGGTCACCCTTCAGGAGCAGAGTGTCAAGCACTTGTGCCACCCACCAAGGTAAGGGCAGGTGGGACAGATGGAGCTCTCTACCTGAGTACATTGATAGTATTGAAACTAGCTTTAGATGAGGTCTGCTGATAAGAACATAGCAAAACAAAACTCTACCATCTAGTTGATTCTGAACTGATTCTATGGGCTTCTGAACCTGTAACTTTTCACAGGAGTAGAAAGACTGGTAGTTTTTGAGCTGCTGAGTTCAGGACTAGCAGTCCAATACATTTACCGACTATGCCACCAAAGCTCCTTTAAGTCCCAGGAGATCTGAATTAGTCCAGTCAACAACAGGCAATTGGTGAAGCCAAATAAGACAAAGTTTCAAGAAAATTTAGCAAAGCTCTAATGGGTCAACATAGCATCTAGATGATAGATGCATGGATGGATGGGTGGATGGATGGATGCATGGATGCATGGATGGATGGGTGGATGGATGGGTGGATATATGGTTGACACAGAGTAGACGAGCTGGTTGTTGACTCTGAAAGCAAGTGACAGGAACCTGACCTAGGTGACTGGCGTTCAGGACAGATGGATGCATGACAAGCTGTTGTGTTTGTTTTGTTTTGTTTTTGAAGTGGTTTGGCAATTCCATTGCCAAAAGACAAAAGTTCATATGAATTTTAATGAAAGGGTATCTACAAAATATGTTATTTACTATCTCTGCTTCTAACATACTTTTTAATCTTTTAAAAAACGATTTTATTGGGCTGAGCCCCGGTGGCGTAGTGGTTGTGCACGGGACTGTGGCCCACTGGGATGGAGGTTCAATTCCAGCAGTGGGGCTAGGCCTCCTACTCCCACCGCCGGAGAGTAGTGATGCCCCCCCCACCAAGAAAAAAAACAAAAACGATTTTATTGGGGGCTCATACAAGTCTCATCACAATCCATACATCCATCCATTGTATGCAAAGCACATTTGTACATTTATTGCCATCATGATTCTCAAAACATTTTCTCTCTACTTAAGTTCTTGGTATTAGCTTCTCATATTTCCCCTCCCTCCCTGATCTTTCCTCCCTCATGAACCCTTGATAGTTTATAAATTATTATTATTTGGTCATATCATACATTGTCCGATGTCTCCCCTCACTCACTTCCCTGTTGTCTGTACCCCAGGGAGGAGGTAATATGTAGATCCTTATAATCGGTTCCCCTTAGACAAGCTGTTTTGTTGACAGAGGGAGCTCTGAAAAACATGTAACAGATGCCTAACACCAGAGATTGAGGTTCAGAATAAGCATTTCCATTTCCAGGGCTAGAGTCCTAAAGTTCAACAGGTTTGGCATTTTGTCCTGGGACATAGCCAAGTCAGGGCTTGGTCAAGAGGAATCATGTAAGTTATGAGAATAGAAACTGCCTTAGAGCAGAAGGAATGTCAACTTTTTTTGTTTGTTTGTTTTGGGGTATCACTGCTCTCTTGTGGTGGGAGTAGGAGGTTCAGCCCCTCTGCTGGAATTGAACCTCCATCCCAGTGGGCCACAGTCCCGCGCACAACCACTACACCACCAGAGCTCAGCCTGGAATGTCAACTTTTTACCAAACTTCAAAACTACTGGACTGGAGTCAACCAAGACCCTCAAACTAGAATTAAGACTGATTCTGGGAAGAGCTGGCCAGGGTAATCCATTCAATGAAAAAGAATGGAGGGTGGGAAAGAGCACCAGAATAAGCTTTCCCCCATCCCCTGTGAGAAACATTCACAACAAACCAAAAACATGGTAAACAATTTAAGCCTGGAGAAATTATGGTACTTGGAGCAATGTTGAAAGTCTTTTATTCCCAGTGCTACTCGTGAGAATTGAAACTTTTATAAGAAAGTTCAAATAGGCTGGTCCAAAGGTAGTGAGACCTCACAACGATTGCTTATACAGTCAATTACTGGTCGACCTATTTGTCTACCCCCCCTCACTACTGCACTTGACGAGTCTTAAAAAAAAAAAAAGTTCAAATATAAGAGAGAACTTTAAAGAAAGTAAATCTCTTATGCCAACCATGGCCCATATCTTCTTGCTGTCATTGCGTCAATTTTGAGCCACAGCGCCCCTATAGGACAAAGTATAACTCCCTGAGGCAGTAAAACTTGAGAGTAAAAAGCCTCTTCTTTCTTCCTTGAAGCGACAGGTGGTTTCAAAGTGCTAAACTTGAGGTTAGCAGCCCAACACATAACCAACGATGCGTTCAAGGCTCCAATGACACACATTTTAGGAAGTGTTTATCAATACATCCTCCCTCCTCCCTCCCCTTCCCCCACTCCCGCCCCAAGAATACCTGTAGAGTAACCAATTGGCCTCTACAAATTAACATCATCACTCCTTGAGGAGAGTGACCACTCACAGCTAAGGCCAAGTCTGCCAGGGTCAGGTTTGTGGAATGAGGCCAGGGATAGAAATCAGGATCTGTGAGTAGTCAGGCATGGCAAATGAGAATCAATTCACAAAGGAGAACAGGATCAAGGCCGAGAAGTCACCAGTGCAGCCTGAGGAGTCCTAAGGGAAGAGTGCATTTCAAGCCCCAGCATGGAGCATCCAAAAAGGAAGGAACAGGAGAGGGAAGGTGTGTTCATGTGGTGTGCATGTGTCTTTCTGTGTAGGGGAGTCAGTAGAGAGAAGAGAAGATACTCAGAGAGACACAGAGGGCATGAAGCAGAGGTCCTGGGGCCCATGCTTGAGATGAAGACTAGCCCATCGTGGAGCCTAACACCTATCAGCTGTGATGGTTTCCATTTTCTTTTCTCTTTTGGGGTGGTAGGGTGGGTAAATCTCCTACACAAGACCTATTTATTTATTTAGATCCTTTTATTGGGGGCTCTTACATCTCATCACAATTCATACATCCATCCACTGTGCCAAGCACATTTGTACATTTGTTGCCTTCATCATTTTCAAACCATTTCTTTTCTGCTTGAGCCCTTGATATCAGCTCCTCATTTTCCCTCCCCCTCCCCATCCCCTCTTTCATGAACCCTTCATAACTCATAGCTTTTTTTTTTCATATCTTACACTAGCTGATGTCTCCCGTCACTCACTTTTCTGTTTTCCATTGAGCTATATGTTGATCATTGCAACTGGTTTCCCCTCCCTCCCCTCACCTTGCCTTTCTCTTGCCTTTCACTTGCAAGCCAAGAGCACCATGAAAGTAGCGCCTACAAGAATGGATAAGGCATGATTCTTCGGCTCAGGGTTCGCTCATCATGTTTGTAAAAGCTGGGGATTAAAAGCAGTCATGTAGGTTCAGTGAAGAAAGCTTTCACTGTATACTGGAAGAGCCCATTTCTGCGTCTATTTGCAAGGGTGAGAGGAGAGTGGAGCCAAGGAGGGCCCATTGGGAAAAAATGCCTCAAGGGTGACCTCATGACAATTGGTGCAGTCAGACAGAAAAGGCCCAGGCAAAGGAACAACCTGGTATGCACACAGGGGGGCCGCCCAACCAACCAGGCAGAGCAGCTGAGTGTTCAGAAGGGCAGTGAACCATGGCATTTAAGGAGCGGGACAGACTAGCATTCCGCAAACACTTAGTGAGCATTCGTTGTACACTCGGCTCTGTTCTGACAGTCAGGGGTAGACCTGCATGAGTGCCAAGGTCCATATCGTCTCAGACTGTCAGTTCAGTGGGAGAGACAAGCGCCTCACGTATGTAGATAATGAGAACAGAACAGTTAAGACAGTGATTTTAAAAGGAGGAAGACTTGTGAAGCAAAGGGAAGCCGGATACTGGAACAGAAAGCAATGTGGTCAGAGTGATAGAGAGACTGGAGGCTAATGGGGAAAGGAGAAGCATTGTGAACGGAGACTTGAACAGAGACAGGGAGTGTTGTCAGAGGCTTCTTGGGATAGATCTAGTCTAGAGGTTATCTAGGCCTGAAGTAGCACCATGCCAGTTCAGATGAACAAAGAAGGCTTTTGGAAATGTTTTGTAATGTTTGCACATGTTTATCAGGTAAACACAGCAAGCCTTAGTCATGGTGCAGATGTAGGTCATGAGGAAGGGGGAGGGGTGAAGAACCATTTCCCCATTTCCAGCTGAGGTAACTCGAAGAGCAGCCACCAGCTGAGACACGGATTGATGGGGAAAAGGCAGATGGAGGGGGTTGGGGTTAGAGACAATGAATTGCTTTGTAGAATGACAGGGTCTTAGTGCAATCTCTCAAATAGCAATGTCCCTAGCAAGGGGAGCTGAGCAGGAACAGAGGCCTGCACCAGAGACTTAGATTTGGGAAAGAATGACACACCAGTGGTGCATGAGGACACAACATCAACGAGGTTTCAGTGGGGACTGAGTCCGTTGGGCCTACTGTGGTGGCTGTGCATTGCTGGGATGCTGGAAACCCTGTCGCTGTCACTTCAAATGCCAGCAGATTTGCCCACCGTGAGCGGGTTTCAGCACACGTTTC